>JAOBAT010000017.1:4714-74602 GCA_026413305.1 Hydrozoanthus tunicans
CTGCAAGAGAGAGAAAGACAGTGAGTTTATTGATAGGGATGGGTGTGTTGGTGAGACCTGCAAGAGAGAGAAAGACACTGAGTTTATTGATAGGGATGGTTGTGTTGGTGAGACCTGTGAGAGACAGAAAAACACTGAGAGTTATTGAAAGGGGTTGGAGTGTTGGCAAGATCTGCGAGAGACAGAAAGACACAGCGTTAGTAACAAGAATGAAAATACAGTTAAGACTTGTGATGGGAGATTCAGAATGGAGTCAATGGAGATTCTAAGAATTCTGGAAGGTCGGGGAACAAACTTATCAAACGGAGAACAATAAGTTATTTGCTGGATGATTTATAAAATTTATTACATTGCAAGTCAAATTTCTAGGGCCGATAAACAAATCCTGCGCGCTGATTGGCCGCAAATAACTTTCAACGCAGGACCGGGCAGATATTGGACCAATTTCTCGTTAACGCAAGCGCACAGAGATAACCATTTGCTCTCTTTTATGATCCAAAACTCAAGCCATGTGATAAATATCTTAATAGCCCCGTTTGCTCGGTCTGTCCGGGAAGTATTTTCCCTCGGTTTTACTGTGAAAGACCTCGGGCAAATATTTCCCCGGACAGAACCCGCACTCGGTTATCAACATATTTATACAGCCCAATTTGCCAAACGTCGAACCTACCTAATTTGCCATTCATTGAAAGGTTTGTTGAACTCGCCACAGGAACTTTGGTCTCTGGTGAATCACTCGCTGTTAATGGAAATCGTTTTTTGAAAGGCAGCAAATCAACACCCTATTTAACACTTACATCTAGAAAAGTATTGAACATTCGCCTGTGTCATTCAAGGAGTCCGACTTTATAAAACTCTAAATAATTTGTCGAGAATAGCCATTCAAACCTTCTTTTATTATTATTTCTTTAGTAGACTTGCCATATATTCCTATTTCTACGACCAAACACCGTGTTTGCCACCAAACCTTTGGATGGTGGTTGATCCGCGGCGTTATAGTCCAAACTTTTCTTGTTTTCTCTTATTTAACGCCTTAAAAATTTAAGTCAGTGTTTTTGTAATCAATAATTTTTTTTTCTTTGTTCGCAATTTCTTTAACAGAGTGAAATCTTATTACAGATGTAAGCTGTAGAGTTCCGAATCGGATTGCATAACTTGGCAAACCTATAACTAGCTACAATACGTATAACTGGAAAAGAATGATTAAAAGGACCGTTAGTGCAATAAGAAGTGCGTTGTACAAACCTGACATGGCGGAAAGAAGGCCTGTTCCAAGAAGTGACGTCTTGCTTGGAAGAGAAGCTGCACGAAAAAAGTTTTAGTCAGGTTAAGATGGTTCTGACCATGCTCAAGCGATCTTATTATCACGTAATATTGTGCTGGTTAAATGATTTATCCGAGGAGGAGCAATAAAAACTGTCTTTTTGTTTTATCATATACGAAAAGTGCAGCATGAGTCTTCTAGCCAAACAAATGTTATAGCAGAAACATAACAAGTCCTGTAGGCACTTTTAAAACGATCACCAAAAGAAGCGCGAGAAATTAATTGCCGTTATTTGTCTTTTATGTTACTCTGCGCTCTTGGCATCCCTTTGCCTTTCATGTTTGGGCTTAATGTGAACAATTTCGTGAGTTAGACAATAATACGCCGCAGGTGTGTAGTTTAAAATTTCCCGCCTTTTCCTGGGATCTATCGACGTGTGTGCTTTCCCGCCTTTTCCTGGGATCTATCAACGTGTGTACTTTCCCGCCTTTTCCTGGGATCTATCAACGTGTGTACTTTCTCGCCTTTTCCTGGGATCTGTCAACGTGTGTATTCTCCCGCCTTTCCCTGAGATCTACCGTGCGTAAGTTGGAGTTATGTCTGGCAGCTTCGACTTACTGTTAATGTACAGTGTAGAAAACGGCAGTTGAAAATCTTCACTACAAACCTGTGGTATTTGTCGAAAGCGTTCCCGTGTAGTCCCACGTTTCTTCATCATTTTTGAAGACGTTCAGCTTTTTAGCTTTCTGAAACAAGAAAAGTAACTCATTTAAGCTACTTTTATAACCCAACAAAGCCAGTAGAGCCTGTATTTCTTGAGTGGCCCAACGGACGAAAGAGCACAAAATTTTAAAAATAATTTTGCCGCGAGGAAATGAAAAAAAGATGGCTGTCTCTGATTTTTCAGTTTTCGCAGTAGCATAACTAGAGCGAAAAAAGTAAAGCCAAAGACAGAAAATAAGAAAAATTTCCGTAACTTTCTAGGTATTTTTTATTGCATCAAACAAAGCTTGTCACAACACTGAGAGCTAAAATTCTTCAGTAAGAATTGAGCTTTACATTTTGTATCGAGCTCACACTGACTGCTGAAATAAAAGTTACCAAGTTGACGAATATTAACGATTTCGCGATTTCTAAAATCTACCTTTCAAGACAGTTAAAGGAATGATCATCCTCAGATTTTCAATTATTGAAAAGTCAGAATGAGTAACACCAACAATATAACTACTCTTTAATTTGAAAACAAGTAGAAACTTTTATAAAGTTTCGCCAGCAACTGGTTAACACGTTAGAATACGTAAGATCGGTCATTTTCACTCTTCACGACGAGAAAATAAGACTTCACCATATTCACCAACTGGTTCAAAAGATAGAATGAATAACACCAATCGTATATACTGTTTAAGACAAGCAAAACGAAAGGTCACTTTATAGGGTTTCGTCAACAGGTTCAAAAATTAGAATGAATAACACCAATCATTTCTAATGTTCAAGACAGGCAAAATGAATGGTCACTTTATAGGATTTCGTCAACTAGTTCAGAAGTTAAAATAATAACACCAATCATTTCAAATCGTTTTATAGCGATTCGAGCAGTGACCTCAGGCTGGATTCAAACTCTGAGAAAAGAAAAGGTTGCCCCAAAAATCAACTCACCTTAGAATAATCGATCTTCAGCGTACAACAGCCAGCAAAAATGTCTTGTCCGTTTAGAGCAGCTAGCGCCCTCTGCGCAGACTCAACAGTTTCATATTTGCTTAGAGTCAAGGTGATTAACATCTACAAATCAAGTTCTTTTTACATATGGATACGTGTTCCTTTCAACTTAAAACAAGATAAAGAATTATTCGTTCTCAAACTTACATGCATGCATGTGAAGCATCGTCGTTTCTAAAAACTAACGGAATAAAAATAGACCCACTTAAGCACTTTTTTAACCTTTCATCCCCAAGACTGCCTAATGATGGGTTTGTAAATTTTCTTAACTTATGTCCATAGTATTTCTGAGTAGCGTTGGGAGAGTTTCTTAATCAATCTTCCAGAGATTTTGGTGGACGATCAAGTTTTATATTTTCAGCACAAACCAGCTCGTTTTCTATTGTTATTGTAAGGAAAATTTAAATGCTGACAAGTGCTGTATGTAAAAATATTCATGCATCGTTATCAGGATATCGATTCATGGTTAAAATATATATTCAAAAAAACGTTCACTAATAAAATGTTGAAAGGTTTTTGTGCTTTCAACAACTGAGTCTATTGCCTTCGTCAGGCAAAAAATGGGTAAAAACTAGTTACAATTTAGTGCAAGTTAAAAGATTAAATTTGCATAAGACGGACCAAATTAAATAATTTTCAAAAGATAAAACAATAAGAAAGACAAAGGTGTGAGTTGTTTTTGTTTAAAAAAATTCTGTGTTGTCCCGGGAGAGTAAAAGGTTAAAAACAAGCTCTAGATACCATCTTGTTTTATTTATTTCTAGCAAGTTAAAACGATTTGTGAAATTGCGCAAGTTTTCCTATCAGGTATCCGAAGAGACAAAACAGCAAGTGGCAAACTTTGTTTTTCTCTAAGACTTGTAACATATCACAGGGTAAAATTTCAAAGCCCAAACAAATGCAACGTAAAACATCGAAATCTTCAGGGGTTTTGGAAAGCTAACAACAAATTTATGCCCCCCCCCCCCTTCTCCCCTCTTGAAAGGAAAATGTGAAGTCTGCAAATAATTATTTTGAAAGACACAGATCATTCATATCTTACTTTTTTTTTTAGCCAAATGAAAGGAAAATATAAAGGATATTCTACTAAGGCCTGTAAACCATTTTTGTGGAAGATGACAATTCTCAGAACTTTTCCGTGCGTTATGCAAATCTTGTGAAGAATTTTCTGCAAAGGCAGGAGAAAACAAAGCAATGTTATTTCAATAAACGGATATTTTCTGAATAAATAAGACAATTTGACTAAAACTTTGCGATGACCAGAAATATGTCGCTAATGCTAACAATGTAGATCTTTACAGTCTAGAGCATCCCAAGGCCTGTTCAAATGATACAATATTGCATGTAGAGCAAAAAAGGCCGCTAAGTCTATTACATGCGATATTGCATGCATATCTGTCTGCTTCCGCCTGCAATACCGCACGAAACTTCCGAGATACAAGCTCAAGTTACAAGGCAAAATTACAGCTTCAAGAATTCTGCCACAAATTCAGGAAACTAAATAAGCAAATTGACAAGATTTTTATTAAACATAAAACAGGAAAAAATCTGTTACTAATGCTGGAGAAAAATGAAAATTGAAGTTTATAATATGAAAGTGTACGAGCCGTTGTTAGGTGGTCAAATCGTCCGGACAGTAAGAAGGTTGTAGCTTTTCCAGCATGATACTCCCTTTTTCTTGCTTGGAGTCGAGAAACATGTTTTCAGCATTCGCAGGCGCTTTGCGACCGTGCGAAACGAGCTTGTTTATTGTGTTTTCCTGTTTCGTGACCAGGTCCGAAAAATTGCTGCCAAGTTTTAACAACTTGCAGTGTAAAAGCAAAAGTACGGCTACACGATGCAACATTGCATGCAACTGACGTTGCGCACTATGGAAGAATTGTATCGTGTAGCCACCTTTGAAGTTGTTGCACTCAACGTTGCACGGACTGTAGAAACCGATTCTACTCCTGCAATATTGCAAGGAACGACTCCAAAGAGGGTTACACGAAAAGGTTTCAGTTACGCGCAACGTTGCATCGTGTAACCGTAGCTTTAAATTCATCCTATTAAGGCAAGAATGAAATAAAATATTTGAGGTCCGCGAACTAACCATCTTATACCTAAAATCTACCACGTACCACATTTATAGGATGTAAAGGGTTGATTATTGTCAGAAGCAAAATGTTGCTTGCTTCCGACACTGTGTTTGGACTGTCGCCATTAAGGACTTTGTCCCTAAATTGAAGAGAAAACACGCATCAGATAGGATTACTACAAAGGCTCCACGTTTTTTGACAAACATCTAGTACCCTTGACTCACAAATGGACGAGCGATGAGTTTTTAAATTCTCGCAGCTTGATTTTGAAATGTAATTTCAGATCACGTATAAAGATATTCCATAAGATACAATTCTAAAATTTCAAAATTTTAACAGTAACGATCAGGAAAATATAGATGTTAATCGAACCTATAGGAGTTAAACGTTACCAATAAATTCTTTCCGCCCTCAGTAGAAAACGGAAATTCTTAATTTCTTAAAATCGTTTCAAAAAATATTAAACTACAACAACGCCATTTTGTTTGAGTGTCATTATCTACTATTTCGTAGGTAAATATTGTCTCATAGCTACTATTTCTAAACCAACCAAATTGCGCGTAGCCGAGCTGGTATATACTATTTACAAGTAATCGAGAACTGCAACCTCAGAAAACACTAAAACTTAAGGACTAATAGTTATTTGGGATCCAGAAGAAAAAACAGCGAAAATTGTTCAATCAAGGATTATCTCAGTCCTTCAGTGGGCCACCACAACACAGCACATCACCCATGTACACGACGATGTGCATCAATAACATGTATCTATCAAAATTTAGCCTAGAGCTGGGAAGAGACGATGTGGGCAAAGGGTGTAAAATGGTCCTCAAGCTTAGTAAAAAGCCGCGGGAAGGGTAATAATAATTTTCAAATAAAGTAAACATTTCCAAAGCCGGGGATTAAAATACACAAATCAAGCGGAATTTTTGTAATATTTAAGGGTTATTTTCAACAAAGCTGTTTGTTTACCGTGATACTTTAGATGGCGCAAATCTAACGGAGGAAAAGGAAAAGTGATGTACTCAACAAGTCTTGTCCTCTATGGGAAAAGAATATGCCACACTTTTAACAAGAAGGAAACAAAGCTAGCTTACCTTTTAATTTCTTGGCTTTTTGAGTAATTAACAAACATTTGTCTACTAAGCACTGTAATGGAGTTTGTCTGTAAACAAATACACTTTGTTTAGTCGAGTGGTACTGGAAGACGGTTAAAAACTGACCAGCGGTACCTCATTTGAAACAACGACATGCATAGATACTGTCCCGTTGTAAATTAAATCAACTCTTTGGAAAATTAAAAAACAAACACATAAAGAAAGAGATGAATTGAAACGTTTCAACAACGCATTACAGCATCCTGTCAGACGTTTTTTCAAGTAGCTTAACTTCATTAATTAACGAACTTCTGAGCAGGTCAAGACGAAACGATTTTCTCTAACGAGAATCACGACAACCTAAAAAAATTAACTTTTAACTCTCTGTAAACAGGGAGCGACTCAGAAGCCTTAAGAACGCAAAATGCCAAACAAAAAGGAGTTTTGTATGTCTAACATTGTTGAATAAAAACAATAATAATATCAAACACATTTTACAATATCATTAAGCATTCTCGAAAAAATTCCTTAATAATTTGTCAAACATTGGAATTCCGAGCAGTAAAGGACAGCAAAACAAATGCAAAAAACTTAATTCCCCAGTACAAGCTTGGGAAGAAAACGGGGACGACATTAAACCATTGGTCTAGTTTCTCATCTCCTAGTGGGGGACATAAAAGAACCACATACTGAACGAAAAGAACAAAGTTTCGAACTAGTTTTGTGGTCTGTCCTTTAATATACACGTACACAATTTAACAAAATTTTTCTACGTGATCGTCGGTGTTACGTATCTAAACAAAATTTGAATTTGAACAAAATTTGAATTTGAACTTCCGAGAGATTAGCGCGGTTCAAAACAAAATTTGAAACTAAATCAAAACGAGTGCAGACTATGATAAACGGCTAAAAAAATCTAGCTAGCACCGTATTAAACGTTAAAAATCTTATATCTTGAGCTTTTCGCCCACGTTTTTATGTCCTTTGTAGCCAAACGTGTTATTTATTTGTTTACAATTATCCTACTCTACACAAGTCGGAAATCAAAAAGATTAAAAGTGCAAGTAGTACATAAAACTTAAAAAAAATTATACGACTTACCTGTGCGAATGTAACTAGTGCAATTGCTGATTCTAAACTCTGGAAAAAATACGGAACATCAGTTTATATGATTATACGAAAAATTAACGACTGAATTTTTTTCAGCTTAGTTTAATATGGCGTTCCAATCCCTCTTTAAAAGTGAAACACTAGCGCGTGGGGAACAACCATTTCACAGAGCCATACTTAGAGAAAAAATTTCAGTTGACAATTCAACACTACGACAAAATTGCAGTTAACTCAGTCTAAAAACACGCTGAATCAATACAACTTGCCTTAAGTATCATTACCTCATCAAAAAGAATTGTAAACCGGCTTTTGTCTGACCTGATTTCAACACTTAAATTTCAAAATTCTATAGTAATAAAAAAATCAAAGCTCAGGGTTCAGGGTTTCGCATCAAAATAAAATGACCGAAATTGATGAAGACGTCTGCATAGGGATAGCTGTTTGTTAACACAAATGCCATTTCAGTTGATTCAGCTGTCCCATGTAATGCAGGTGTACCGACACACAGCCTAGCAATGTCAGAATGAACTGATGCTCAATCAATAAATTTAAATTTACAAGACTGGGAATTATACATTTGAAGCTGAGTTGTTCATTATTGTTAGAAGTTAAAATCATAGTCAGAAAAGGATATGTTAAAAATATTGGCTTGTAAGTTTTTGAACGGGTACAAAGACAAAAGAACATCTCAGCCCGTACTGCGTTGTTATGGGGTACAACTCAATCAATTTATAAAAACTCAGCCAGAAAACTTGGTTTTTCGATATGCGTTTTTACACTGATATTCTATTAAAATTTCCTTCAATTGATTTAATTTCAAAAATGTTTCAAAAGTTGTCATATGCCCGGCCCCCTCTCTCTCTCTGGTCGGTCAACCTCTTTGTTACATTTTCAAACTTTCAAACTTGTAACAAACTTCTTGTATTATATTATATCATATACTACACAATCATTACATTCTGCAAGCCAATATAACAAAAACTTTTATAAACAGGAAAATGTTTTGACTCCAGAAAGAAATGCTAACACACGGTTCGTACTCTCGACTCTCTGAAATCCCACGACTTTTCTCGATTTTCCATGACCTAACACTGTTATTTTTTTCCCTCAATACATCAAAAGTAGTTTCATTTTTCCCTTTTCCTAGCATTATGCAAACAAACAAGGTGAAGAAAGGGATGTTTAGTTTGAGACATAGTAGCATTACCAAGTTCAACTCTAGGAACTAAAATCAACGGTAACTGGTTATCAATGTTTTCACCTGGCAACAAAGTTGACATACAGACAAACCAACCCACCGGTAAGGGCTGCATAGAAATTTGATTATAGATCTTTACATCTTAACCTTGGTTCACCCTAGCGACAGAAGCAGAAGCGGAAACGGAGCAAGACGGAAGCCTCACTTCTGTGCATGTGTCTTGTCAATTTAGATTGGCAGATGAGGGAGATTTTCGGCCAGTGTTGGTTTTCATTTGGCTGCGTCTTCAGACAGAGCATTTTCATTGGATCATCCTTCTGTTTCTGCTTGCTAACTGGTTCACACTACAAACTAGACAACGGAAGAAGAAGAAACGACGGAAGACAACGGAACGATGCGTTCCTTTCGTCTCCGCTTCCGCCAAGCTTTCGCTTGTGCTTCCGTCTCTGTTTTCTAGGTTTACACTAGAACGTAAGGCTTGTTCCGTCTTCGCTTCGGTCGCTAGTGTGAACCAAGCTTAAGATCTGTTCACCGCGCGCGGTAAAATCATTGGTTTATCAGCAAAAAGGCGTCTAATTTTGTGCAAATACATTTTTATGAATTGCCAACTTTACAATTAATTGGAAGATCATGGCACGCGCCCAACCTTACTCGAACGCTACTAAGAAACGTAATATTTGTATAGCAGAAAAGTTTCTTATTATACGTAAGCCCGAGCTTTGTTTCTTGAACAAAAGAAACGAGCTAACACAGTAACAGGCTCGTGCAGGCATCCAAACAAATTCTTACTCGATAACACTTAAATATTTCTTTGTAGTTACTCTTCATAATATGCTAACCCCAACTCTGCACTATAGATAAGAGGAAATGAAATGATCGCATACAGGCATGTAAATTTAATTTTAAATGTAAAACAATACTGTCACTTTATAACCTCGTAATTCATCGCATTAATTAACTAACGCACCTGACGAGAGAGGACCTTTCGGTTCTCTTGAAACAGCACTGTAGTGCAATAAATGCATTGATCTTTCACAAACCACGCTATGAATTGGCTATACTTTTTTCTACACGTTGTTACCAATCTAAATTCTGCCAAGTTTCTATGACTTTCCATGACCCTACTCAAAACTTTACGACTTTCGAGGCCTGGAAAATACAATTCTAAAACTGCATGACTTTCCAGGTTTTTCATGACTGGTATATATGAACTCTGTGTTACAACACCCTTCATGTTTTTATTTGCATACTACTTTGAACTCATTTTTGTGGATATATAACGAAAATATTTACAAAAGTCAAATTTTGCACCATACATTATATGATAGGAAGCGATTTCCTCTTACCTCAAACTCAACCAGGGCTTGTCTAATTTTTGGAAGTAGGGTAACGTATCTGCAGGACGAAAAACAGAAAATTCAACTACCTTGTTAGAAACTCAAGTTAACTGTGATAATTATTTGATGCTTAAACTTCATATAAATTAAAACTTTTCCTGTTGAGTTTAAATTACGACAAACTTGAAAACAATTTGGATACAATTTGGATACATTTTTGAGGCAGTTACACATTCCTAAACTCTTTTTTCATTTTCATCTTAATTTCCAATTGTTTTTTTTTTAAAAAACTTTTATCCTAACCAAAATGTAAAATAATCATTAAATTTCTGAGTCTAAAAGCCAATTTCTTACTTCTTAAAATAAGATAGATCGATCTATTTTAATTGAACACTTAATGATATATTACAGTCTGCAAACTTAACTTCATTTTAAAATACAGAATAAGCCAAGAATTGCAAAGATGTCGTGACTTATGTTCAAAGTTTCTTAACAATTATCTTTATTTTCTTTATTAATTAATGTGTTACATTTATTGGCAAAATAAAACCATACGAGATTAATTTAATACAAACACAGTTCTGAAAATTTCAGAGTAGAAAGTCTTTCTTTTTTGGCATTGCACGGTTGCTTACTTTTAAGTATCTGAAGGGTATTAAGCATTTCTGAAAGTAAGCCCCATTTTCGATTCAAACTTTTTTTTAAACTTTAACTTAATTAACTAACTATAGGCT
Source organism: Hydrozoanthus tunicans (assembly GCA_026413305.1). NCBI lineage: Eukaryota > Metazoa > Cnidaria > Anthozoa > Zoantharia > Hydrozoanthidae > Hydrozoanthus > Hydrozoanthus tunicans. The sequence goes on from JAOBAT010000017.1 coordinate 15,246, forward strand.
GCTCAAAGAGATTCTAGGATGAAATATATTACTAACATTATTTATCTATCATAAAAACTATTACTAATGTTTTATCAATATTTTGAAAAAGAATACGAGACTGCAAACTTATAGTTCTAATTGTTGAAATTATTGAAACAAACAAACTAAAACATTTAAAATAAATTGAAATAGTAATTGTTAATCATATAACACTTAACATAACAATGGCAATTTCACAAGCTCAAACTAATTTAATCTTTCAAGATTAACCACAAATTACCCACACCGCCTTAACATTTTACTGAATAGACATTTTAGTTGAAATTATTTTAATCATGGCAAAATCAAATTCAGCTTTAATTCTTGGACTAGAAAGTAGACTTGTAGGCTTTTAAGAATAAAACATGTAATTAAAATTTCATATCTTAACGGATCAACAAACAAAGCAGAAATACTTTTAAATAATAACTGTGATAATTGTTTCTATTGTAAAGATTTTCTGAAGTAATTAAAATAAAGAGCTTTCACACTTAAAACTACCTTTAAATAAAACTGGAGTTTTCACACAAAAAAGATACTTCTAATCAATAAAATAAAAATTCTTCTTCCTTTGTAAGCAATCACCCTAAGAAGCTTTTTTGTTGTATAAATAATATATACAAGAAAACACATTTTAGTAAACTGTGGTTCAAAACTTTCTTGACAGTGCACTTGTTTCACGATGAATAAAATGCATTTCACAATATGTAACTTGATATTATCTCAGAATTTTGCATTTTTGCAAGTGAATAAAAATAATGAAACACAAAAAAATCAAATTTGGTCAAAAATTAGAAACGAATCAACAAATTATCTATGATTATAGAATCTATATAAAAATTGGATGTACGCACATTTGCCACATGAGGCTGAATTATTTTGTAAAAACTTCCACCTAGAAATATGCATTTAGGGTTTGAAGTCAACATAGCCATTTAATTTGTATTTAGATGGAAGTATGTTCTTTGATATTCTTTTTATTTAAGCTTTTAGTAAGATCTTATTGAGCAACTTTACAAATTTCAAGAATAATGGAAACTCTTTTGAATAATGAGTCATTTCAGTCTCTTGCCCCAAAGCAGAACAAGAAAGAGACTTCGAAACTAACTGTTAATATTACATATATAACAGCTAACATTTTAGTTCATTGAATGATAATGTAGAAAAAAACAGCTTATGTTTATATCTAATAAAATTTAATTTTAAGCCAATTTATGAACTGCCACATTTAAATTTCAAAAGTTGTCTATGTGTACATAAATGGCAGTTTTTGAAACAAATTAAAGCAAAGAACTGTTGAAAGCTTCTCATCAAAATCACTGAGAGAAAAATTCCAAAAAAATATATTTTTAAATGCAAAAATTCTTTTTAATCTTAAAGGTTTTAAATAACCAAAACTAAATTAGAGGACCATATATAGATTCTGAGTAAAATATTTGATTGTTCTACAGGTAAAGAAATAAAAAATACACTACATAATAAATTTGTTACAAAGTGAATTTTTTCTTCAAGAGACAACTTGCCTTCAAAATCAATTTGATTAATTTGATACATATATATACTGTATAGTTAAGGTTATTGCCATGTACTAAAGACCTAAAATATTTTTAAGGTTAGTGTTTTTTATATCTGTTCAGTTTAAATAATAAAACAAAAACAAATTGCTTCCCCAAAACAATAAATTAGTATTGTCTTATTGGAAAGTAAAGTATCCTCTACAATATCATATGAACTCAAATTATTCAAGTAACCTTACCAAATGTTTTGTTACAAAAGAACACACTTTTCCAAGGTATGTTTTAAAACCAAAAAATCTGGTAGCATTTTTGACTTTCTGTAACCTAAACAACTGATAGAAATTTGCATTTAAATTTTGCATTTAAATTTTGCATAAAGATAGTTCAGTTCTAAAATTATTCTATTTTAAAAATGAAACCTTGTAATTACACCTTTGCAAATTGCTTAACACCAAAAACATTGCCATGATACCAAAATATTAATATTTACAACATTTTAAATCTATTAAGATATATATTGGCAGTAAACTTACAAATACAAAAATTAACAGTCATTTCCATTTTAACAATTAATTCTTAAATAAAACAAAGTTTACCTATAAGAACTATCTAATAATCAGACTCCCTTATTGCTATCAAGAACATTTTTCATCTGCTTATTAAGTTCAGGGAATCATCAACACAACAAACCCTTTGGTAAGGCACAAGACAAATATTTAAATCAATTATCAGTGAGTACTATATACAGCATTACGTTATCTTTAATTTTATATTTCAACCAAGTGCTATAACTTCTTATACAGCTCTACCACTCTTCCATATTTAATTTCAGTTCATTATTATTCAAGTCCAATCCTATAATAAAAATATTGTGCTATTTATGCTACTTTATCGAGTATAACTTTTGAAGAAACGATCTTTGCTAGAAAACAATTTTAAACAATAAGCCACTGACACACAGTACACTGATCAACTGTTAAAAATTAACCATACTTAAAATTGATCTGTTCAATATTGGACCACTTTGACCAAGATTAAAATTGCGTCAGACAAGCCACAGTAACTAGCTTTATATAGTATTCCTACATAACAGGAAAAGAGGCCTGGGCCCAGTTGTTCAATGGCCTTAACCCAGTGTTAAATCTTTAACCCACATTCTTGTTTCCAACCTAGCTTACAGAGGCTGATTTCAGCTGTAATTTTGATGGCAATATCTTTGGTAGAAAATCTGATTGTAGTACTTTATAAGTCAGAACTGGAAACCTTTCCTTAAAAAAAAAATAACTACTTGAATTTTGGCTTATTAAGTCAGGGCTAAAGTTAACCAGCCTATATTAGTTGAACAACCCAAGTCTGAGAGGCATTTGGCCTTGAGCTTAGCTTGATGTGCTTCCTTATCTCTTATATATCCTGCTACATTTCTAAAAATCAAAGTTGTAAAGTTTCAACAAAATTACAAATTCCAAATTTTCTTGAAGCAAAGGACATTTTCCAAATCAGCTTTTCAAGACAAAGAAAATGAATGGTCATTAGTAGGTTTTCAAGGATAGAAAATTTTCAGTTTATGTGAAATAGTTTTTAGCGAGATAAGGTTATCAGTATATACCTGCTTGGCTATGTGCCACTTATGACATTTTGTAGTTAACAAACTGTCAAAACATGTTAGGCTGCTCACAAGTGAGTCTTGCCAAGCTTAGTGATTCAAGTAGTAAAAGTGTCCTTTTTTTCTTAAAAATCTTTCTTCTTCTTGAAAGGAACAGTTGCCTTGCTGGTATATACTAAAACACTTAATCTATTTCAATTCCGTTGGACAGTGGCTTAACAAATATCTACCTCGGGCCTTTGATGATCAGTAGATATTCTGCCACTACCCTCCTCAATTGAAATAGAATAGTGTTTCAAAATATTCCTAGTTAATTTAAATCAATAGGCTATTGAAAACAGGAAGGTACAAAAAATTATACAGAAAACAAAACAAGAATAGACCTCAGTTTCTCATGAATCATGGCGATTTTATTATTCTTTCGTCTAGATATAAATTTGCCTGGTTAGCTCATGAGCTACAGGTTACCTAGACACATTTGTATGTACACAAAAGAATACTAAAACCCCTGCAATTGGTGAGAAAGGTCTACAAGTGCTGCTGGTATGTACTCACGTAATTTTTCCAAATGGCTGAAGAACAGTTATGAGATCTGTCTCCTTACAACCATCTGCAACAGCTCGACAATGAATGACACACGAAGGAGGTGTACTGTGATGAGCAGGTGAATTGGAGGTTACCTGATATGAACAGGGTGACGCTGTTGTGACTGACGGCGAACTGGATGACTGCACTGTTGTAGCTGGATATCCTTGGTGTGCAAAAAAAGATATGCAATTAAAGTGTGTTAGACCTATCATTCGTTTTGGACAAGAATCAGCTACCCAATAGTGTATTAAAGAAAAGAACACACAGATAACATTTATCCAATGTGGTGCTGTGAACTCTGATGACACCAACAAAACCAAGCACTTCAGGATCACCAGGGTAAATAATAGCCCTACAGAATCATCTGGGTAAATAACAGCCCTTCAGGATCACCAGGGTAAATAATAGCCCTACAGGATCATCCAAGTAAATAACAGCCCTACAGGATCATCTGGGTAAATAATAGCCCTTCAGGATCACCAGGGTAAATAACAGCCCTACAGGATCATCTGGGTAAATAACAGCCCTACAGGACAACCTGTGTAAATAACAGCCCTACAGGATCATTTGGGTAAATAACAGCCCTACGGAATAACCTGTGTAAATAAAAGCCCTACTGGATAACCTGTGTAAATGACAGCCCTACAGGATCACCTGGGTAATAACAGCCCGACAGGATCAGCCCTACAAGAATGCCTGGGTAAAGATTTGGGGTAAATGATAGCCACTACAGGATCAACTGGGCAAGTAACAGCCCTTCAGGATCACCAGGGTAAATAACAGCCCTACAGAATCATCTAGGTAAATAACAGCCCTTCAGGATCACCAGGGTAAATAATAGCCCTACAGGATCATCCAAGTAAATAACAGCCCTACAGGATCATCTGGGTAAATAATAGCCCTTCAGGATCACCAGGGTAAATAACAGCCCTACAGGATCATCTGGGTAAATAACAGCCCTACAGGACAACCTGTGTAAATAACAGCCCTACAGGATCATTTGGGTAAATAACAGCCCTACGGAATAACCTGTGTAAATAAAAGCCCTACTGGATAACCTGTGTAAATGACAGTCCTACAGGATCGTCTGAATATTAAATAACAGCCCTACAGGATCACCTGGGTAATAAGAGCCCGACAGGATCAGCCCTACAAGAACGCCTGGGTAAAGATTTAGGGTAAATGATAGCCACTACAGGATCAACTGGGCAACTAACTGCCCTACAGGACCACCTGGGTAAACAACAGCCCTACCGGATCACCTGGGTATGAACCAGCCCTACAGGAACACCTTGGTAAATAATTGGGGTAAATGATAGCTTTACTGGATCACCCGCAAGGTCAATTAGAGCCCTACAGGATCATCTGGGTAAATGATAGCCCTACAGATCAGCCGGATCAAAGGGGTAAATGATAGCCCTACAGGATCAAATGGGTAAATAACAGTCATACAGGATCACCTGGGTAAATAACAGCCCTACAGGATCACCTGGGTAAACAAGAGCCCTGCAGGGTCATCTGGATAAATGATAGCCCTATAGGATCATCTGGGTAAAGCTAAATCACTTTAATAACGTTACTTTAGATAGTATTCCTTGAGTAAAGAACAGTCCTATAATATTGCTAGTAAAAACAGCCCTGAACAATACAAAACACATATTATTTTGTCAAGGATGTTTTTCAGTTGTCTAGGAATGTACAGATGATTTCATTACAGGGCTGCAACTGTTAAGGGCCTTAACTAACTGAGTTATTCAACTTGGAATTTTGTAAGATTCCCTCTAACACATCTATTTTTGGATGACCTTTTTTATGGTATTACAAAAATGTCTAAAAGGTTACTTCAACAGGAAGTTAGTTAGAAATGATCACTCTGGTTTCACTTTTAGTTCCTCAATGCTTTTAAATGGGTTTTCAATGTTTTATTAAGATGATTTAAGGTTAAGTTACAGCTATACATGCTCTTTTCTCAAAAATTTATGTTTTATACTCAGTTACCAGTGCAAACTATATAATTATTTTTCTAAGCCTTAACTAATAGATTTTGACAAAATCAGTTAGGCATGAGAAACTCTTAGCTGAGCCCAAAAGCATTTCCTGACAAAAAAATCCAGCAGCACAAAGTCTATATCAATCAAGTCTAAATCTAGAAGTCCTAAAAGGGTTTTGCCTTAACTCATTAAAACTGTGACAAAAACCATAATATTTTATGCACTTTTGTGATGACAGTCTTGATAATTAGAAATAGATATCAATATCTCCTTCAAAAAGACCTAACACTGACCAAACTTACAGAGTTATTCAAATATAACAAATATTTAGTATATGAATGGCAAGATGCTTGGGTGAAGATGTTAAATTGATGCAGAGTTTGAATAACAAAGTATACAAAGTTCTTATATCAAATACTAATGCACACTTAGAATCCTACAACTCCACAGCATTAACTAAAAACACTTTCAACAATCACTGACTTACAGTATAGCCCTTGAACCTGGATTCACAGAAACAGCAGTGTAGAAACTGTTATTGCAGTCTTTCTTTAAATTTATGGGAACAAATTATTTTGAGTGCACTCAATAGAATACACTTTCTAAAAACTGTGACAAAGTATACAGCATAATACAAAACCTTGGCTTCAGTTTGTGACTCTTGTTTAATAATTAATTGAAGGTTTGCTGTTGGAAGTGCTTAAATACAGCTTTTGCATGTTTTATGAAGTGCAAATCAAGAAAACTCTAAGCTATTTTTCTGTACAATATTTTGCGTGATGCACTAGAACCAAAATTTTCAACAAGTTTTAAAAATATTTGAACACATTTAACTTAAGGGTGCAAGAGTTTTCTGGAAAAAGAGTTCTAAACATTTGTTGAATGCAGGAGCATAAAATCTCTTTGGATATGTTCAAAGGTATATTTGTAAAAGGCAATTAAATTGAGGTAAAATTTCCACAAAATGTCAGCTTCTGATGCTCATGAAAGACTTATGAGACACTAAAACAGCTGTCATTGTCAAAACTAAACATAACAGGTATTCACACATTTTAAGGCATGGATATATCACACAAACTGAAATAAATTATCAGGTACTCAGGGAACATATATCAAAATTCCTTGATTATTTAAGCGAAAGAGGGAGAGAAACTTTTGGTTTCACCACAAACTTTTCACAATGAATTTTTCAAACCAAGTTACAAATCTCAGTCGGGGAATTAGAACCAGACACAAACCAATAAATATTATGACTTATTTAGACTCTTCACAAAACAAAGATACCTTGAATATACAAAACAATAGGTAAAACCTATGGAAGGAAGGCTTGATAGATTAATTAGACCAGAAAGAAAAGAAAACAAGATTAAAGCAGCTCAAAATTCCACCAATTCAAACTACTTGTTCACAATGTTTGTTGCTAACTGAAGCCTAAAGTTATCATGTTTTGCATTAAACCACATGGCTGAATAAGCAAATCATTAGTTTTGATACATTAAAGATGCAGAGGTTTAATATATTTCTTCCAATTATTGAATCTGAGCTGCAAAAAACCTATTAACAAAAGAGAGGGCCAGAAAAAGCTTAAAGTCTTTATAAATTGATTGCTTTTTCCAGCCATTTATTTCTCATAAAATAGGTTTTTTCTTCTGGTATATACCACAGAAAAAAAAATTGATTGTTTCTTGTTTAATCTGTATTTTAACTATTTCAAATGGGAGGAATAAAAATTGAAATTCATAGCTTATTGGTCAATAGTTATTTTGAGCTATAATAAATGCTATGAAAACATAGGAGAGGCTGGAGGCATGACAAAAAACAGATAATGCTGAAAGCCTTTTCCTTAATTAATAAGCTGAAACTTCAACTTCATGAAGATAACTGCTTTGCTAGACTCTATTTTTCTTTTGTACCTAGTCATTAACTACACACAAGTCAATAAAACGTTTATGGCCAATAAACTTAAGAGCTTTGCAATTATGTTGCAAAGCTCACAAAGGAAATTAAAAACTCTAAATTTCTCTTTGAACTCACAATAACAACAATTATACAGTTTTGTGTTTTGTGTATGTGGACATATACATATGTTTACATATACTTGTCTTCTTATTTTCTTATGTAAATGCTTCGATTGTTTGACAGAAGATCATTTCATTATGAATGTCTGTCAAAATGCAACACTGTCGTTGATATCTGACCTTTGAAGTTAGTTTACACCTGACAGAATACATTATTTCAGTTCTACACGAGTCTGTTAAACGCTTAAATACTTCAACTTGCAAGAAGTGTTCTTAAATTCCAAATACTACAATAATTAAGCAATAGAACGTACACAAAATTAAAGCAAAGTACTTAATACAGGATTTGAGAAATTAAAAAAAATACCCAAAAGAATCTCCGCTTGGTTCAGAAGCAACGGATATACCATTAATCCGTGACTGAATTTGATAAATAAATTGCTGGTTTAATTATGGCCTTTAGCACAAAAGGTATTCTTATGGAGATCTCTTAAAAATCAAGCCGAATTCTCAATAGTTAACTTCTGGACACGCAGAATTCTTTCGTGTAGTAGCCGCGTCGACGAACGTTTATTTATGATGTGTCGATTGAGCGAGATATCTCAAACAGATTTCAATATCTTAAAGAACACACTTCAGTCAGCATGCGATGATCGCTTCTTGCTATTTTTCAGACAAAACACTACGGGGTAAAGCGAAACGTTGAAAATCGAACCACTGGGTTGTTCGTAAAAACATGCTTATCCCATAGCTCCCGGATCTGGAATAATTATTCGCAGGTACAAAAAAGGGTTTCCCCCAAAGAAATGCAAAACAGCACCGTCAATAAAAGGCCATTCAGAATAAATTTCCAAACAGTTTTAGAATGACTGGAAGGGATTACTGTATTTATGAAATGGTTAGGCCACACCTAATCGAAAATAACTTTCATTCAACAAGAAAAATATCATACACATATGCATATTCTGAAATGTATGCACCATAACACGTTTCTTTAGTACGCGCAAAGAAACAAATCTATGTACACATTTGAAAAGAAAGAAAAATGACACTAAAATAGAAAACAGCCATTTAAGGTCATCAGAAATACAATAGAAGATATACCCCAAGGGAGATAATATGTCAGATAAACTCACGAATTTGGCGTCTTAACTCGTGCAAGTGCCAAGAAATCAAAAATAATCCCCACGAAATGGTCCGCTGTCTTTTAGAAAAATATTTTTTTTGCTTTTTTCAAGCAAATTGCAGACTTGTATTTCAGCATGATGATGACAGAGGGGCCCCAAAACAAAGCCAGATTATGGAAGTGATATGAAGACTTAATACCACAGCACTGATATATTGAACAGAGATATTTCTGGGCTCAAATCCAGTGCGCCGAACGTGGTTTAATATTTCGCAACGATTGACACGCTGAACTATGAAACGATAATTTAAATGTTCACATACTTTTACACTTGCACGCATGTTTTTGCATGCTCTGGGATTCACGTTACAGTTCTGTCTTCGAAAAAAGAAAACTCGAAAGTCGAAATAAAAAAACAAAAAGATTATCAAAAAACTATACGAATATCAAAAATTAAAGAGAATAATAACACACAGGCCATTCAGCAACAGACGCGAATTTTACTACGCAATGGCTCGCCCAAACAAACGCCCTTGAATGCGAGTAGTTCTAACCAATCTGTGCGTAATCCGTTGGCGAAGATTCGTAAAAACAAGCAGTAATGTATTCTTCAATAACATATATTTACTTTCTCAAAAGGTGGGAACTATTTGGGCTCAAAAGAAGACATTCCTTCTAAAATATTAATGCTCGTTTGCAGACATATTAAGTATGAAGTTGAACAGCATACCTGAAGCGATTGCGGCTGTTTCAATGCCTGAGAAGTCGGAGGATGAAAAGCTGTTCTGTGTTGAGGCGTTGTTGTAGCTCTGATAGCCATAAGGAGATGCATAGGTGTAACTGAGAGAGCCATTGGTAGGAGTTGACTGTCCATAAGGATAGGTGAATGATGAGAAAGAATTTGAGTACGAGTACGGGAATGAGTAGTATGTAGCTGTAGCCGCTACGGCGGAAGCATCGCTGGTAGCTGTTGAGGTGTATTCGCTATCGCTTGAGCTGACTGCGTCTGTTCTATAATATCTAGCAAACTTAGATTCATCAAAATTTGTGACTGTGAGGCCACTATCAATTTTTGCCCTCTTGTTGGGGCTTTCGACACCAGCTATCATACCGCCGATGTCAGCCATGTTTCAAAGAAAAATTTCCTCCTACTACCTGCGATTACTGTAGTCAGCGGGTAAATATCAACAACATGTCTAGTCCCAGGCTCTCTCATTAGTGAGCTGTAACAACTGTGATTGGTCACATTTTACCAGCCAATAACAACAAAAGACATTATTTGTCTACATATCCAATCACATGCGAGCTTCTTTCGTGTGCGCCATTTTGAAACTCTGAAACCCTTCTTGTTTCTTGCGGAGTCGGGTTTTGGACAGAAATCTGTTCTAAATATGCTCCGTCAGCGAAAGCAAAAGTACAAAGAAACTATCACAGAAGAATCAGAAAGTAAAGGACCGTCTGATTGTATTATTTGTCTCGATAAAGTTTCTTGTCGCGGGAAATTAAGCGTCTGCGATCACTGGTTTTGTTTCACCTGTGTTTTGGAATGGTCAAAGGTGCACGCAAAATGTGATGTTTTGTTGTTTAAAATTTGCGTTTGATTAAGTTGTGCTTAGCTAATTTCTTTATGTTTTCAGAACACAAACACCTGCCCCATATGCAAAGCCAGGTTCCGCGTTATAACAAAGGTAAATCTATGTGTACTATTTATATATACCGTACAGATTTTTTTGAAAACTCGAAAATTGATGACAGTCAGTAGTTTTTATAGTGTAAACTATTAGTGATCGACCAATCGAAGTCATTTGATGGAGCTTGGCTAAAGATAACGTGTGGTAAGATGAGTGATGGTCGAAACTAATTGAATGAATAAGTGTTACGCTTCTGTCGACCAAATTTAACCTTTTACCTCATGTTGTGAATAAAAATTGTTGCTTGAATAGGAGTGTTAATAAATATTTATAAACTCATAAGGCTCGTTTAACATATTTTTTCATTTATCTTCTCACTTTTCTGTTTCTTATACCTAAACGGTTTGTAATTGGAGTTGAACAACTTCGCTTTGTTGCTGTTCCCGTTTCTTTTGACCTTTCGAGTCGGCCAGATGTTCTTTTACATCTAAATTCGTAATGGGAAATATTTCAATTTTCATTAGAAATTCTTCCACATTTTGTCAACAGAGCATATTAAAGGCAATCAAGAACAGCTTGAAACAAGGATTTTGTTTTACATCATTTGTCGGCTGTTGAGGAATGTTATAACCTACCAGAAATTAAAAATTGAAAGAAAGTGGCGTATTTTCGTTTCACAACTTAGAATGTATTAGATTAGATTGGATTAACTTGTTAGCATACGGCATACCACCGACTGTCTTAAAAATGTAACGATGTTTTATTTCATTCACCAAATGAAGCATTCAGTAACTATGTAAAATGTGTATATACGGGAAATAGAATACAATAAGAAACTGACTCACGCCCTGTCTGAAGTGCAAGTAAGCAGTTGACCATTCCCCAAGCGAGGTTAGTTTTAAACACTTCTGATTCATTAACTCTGATTAGTAATGGGAAACTAAATACTTTATAGTTGTAGGCTTTGAGTGAATGGTTCTACTTTGGTTTAATGCTCTGTTGTTTTCTTACAAATGGTTGTGAGAACACGTTTAACAAAACATTTGCTGAAATTGTAAGAGATGAATAAAAAAAATGTTTAGCCTTAGGCTTAAATTTATCCGAATTGCTGGTCAGGATACGTCTTAAGACAAATTTTTACAGTCAAGCCTCATTAATTTGAACTTGGAAAATATGAACCCCGCACTTATTTTCAGAACAAAGTCCATTCCCCCAGGATTTGATCTTAGTTACTAAATACCTTAATCAAGCTCAATTGTTTTGAAATGTTTTTTTTTAGTTTTACATCAGAGTTCAAATTAACAAATTGTCAACTCAACTCAAATCAAAACTTTTTAAGCCAAATTCGTTTTTTATATTTAAAAACTAAGCAATAGTAAGTATTAACAATAATGTGTTTCAACAGCAAAATAACTTTTGTTCTAGTTGTTTGTCAACGGCGCATTGGCCGAGTGGTTAGCGTGTTCGACTCGTAATCCTAAGATCGTGAGTTCGAGCCCCGGTCAAACCACTGTGTTGTATCCTTGAACAAGACACTTTACCCGACTTTGTTCCAGTCGACTCAGCTGTATAAGTGAGTACCAGTTCTGCTGGGGGTAACCTACGATAGATTAGTGTCCTGTCCAGGGGAGTCTTGAAAAGACTCTCATCCGCTTAACACTACGGAAACTGGAGATAAGCACCGGCCTTATGAGCCACTTGGACTTGAAAAAAGATTTAGCTAGTTGTATAATCATACCATTCATGGGTACCATACAAATAAGTTTAAAAAAGTCAGGACTATACAAGGTCACATACAATGTTTCAGCTAAGAGACAGATTTCAGTTCAATGACCCAATGAAGAATGTAAATTATTAGTTAAATAGTAAAAAAATAGAAACAGAAAGACTTTTCTTGTAAGAAAAATCTCTCTCTCCCAACCCCATCCCTTTTTCCTTTTTTTCCCTTTTCTTTTGTAGTTGTATTGTTGTGTTTGCTCGTATTGTAATTTAGCTTTGTATTAGTTTTCTGATTCGCCTCGATTAGCCCTGCTATTTGCAGATCAGTGCATTAATGTTTATATAATTTGTATTATTATTATAGAAAAATAAAGTTCAATAAAAATTGTAGATTCCATCTTAAAAACTTAATTAGAAAGTGATCCTCCTTATAGAAATCAATGATTGTGTTGAATTTGTCATTGGTTTAATTACCTGAAAATTTTGTGTTTATAAAACTAGTCCAGGTAAAGAGCCTCTATGTTGAGAATCAGTCATGTGGGCGAATGAGTAAGAGTTTTCTAATCTTTGGTAAACTTGTCTTTGATTTTTTCAAGCCAAAAGGAAATCAGTTTTCATCAAGCTGTCACATTACCTAGGTGACCCCTCAGATAGTTTACACACGCTCAAATTGGAACAATTATTAAATAGAACTCTGGCTTAATTTAATAACTTTTTTTCAGATCCACTTGAGTCCATTAAAGTCACCTCCCCAGAAAATAAGGGTCTCTGACAAAGACCAAAGAGTTTGGAATGATGATGAGACTCTCACTTATGATCAAATCCATGCTATCCTTGATGATGATTTTGATGATGATTTTGATGATGACTATGAACCACCAAGTCACATTGACAATCCATGGTCAAGAGCTAGAAGAATGGTCAGTAACTAATTGTGTATATAGTTCACTTTTAGTAACCAAACAATAATAAGTAATCTTTTTTAGAAAATTGATGTTTATCATTTCAGGATGAAAATAACTTAATAGATGAGTTTGATCTGGAGGATTCCTTTATTGACGACAGTGATTTAAGAGAAGGCTTTCAGCTACAAGCCCAGTTAATGAGTGGTTTAGTTTCAGAAGATGACGAGAGTGAAGAAAGTTATATTATTCAACTGACATCTTCAAGTAGAAATAGCCCATATGCTTTACGAAGTACAAGGCAGTCAGCAAAGTTAGATGTGATTCGCACCCGTGTCCAACTGATTTCCAGGTAAGTAGTAGCATTTAAAAGTACCCTGAAGAAAGTCAAACTGACTAAAAATGTCTTTTAATAATTCATTTTTTCATATAGATTTGATTTATTTTGATAACCAAGATATATAGAGAGTTTAGTTTTAGATGATATTGCTTTATTTTGTTGTTTCTAAGACAAAAAACTGCCATTTCTTATTGTTATAATTCTGGTCGTACATGTAAGTATAACATTACTTGGGTACTGCTTTAGGTGTACACTTTTGGTCAGACTCATACCCTTAAACCTGTTCTTTTTTACCCTTGTGCCATGATGCTGTCATTCATTTTTATTTTCATTTTGATGGACGAAACAACATTCTTTAGTTTCAACATGGTTTAATGCTAACATGTTTCGAGGCGTCCCGCCTCTTCTTCAGAGTGTGGCTTTTACCTAATAGAACTGAATGATTAAAATACAATCTAAAGACAATGTAAAAAATACTGTGATATTAACTAAATCTCCAAGGAGATATTAACATGCATAACTTGATGGTTTAGATTTGGTTTGACCCATTTTATATGCATGGCTTCTTTTAATTTGATCGAAAAGCTATTTCGATGGTCTATTTTCATTTTATTTGTTCGTGTGTTTGTGTATGTGTTCTTGCAATATATTAAAACTTTATTTGTAAGAACAGCCACACACACTCATAACTCTACCACCTCAGGTAAGTCTGTTTTTTTTGTGTGTGTGTGTTATTTCGATTCCTAATATTATTTTTATTAAGGTTTTGGCCAGAAAATATATAAAAAAAGAAAATAATTTTTTAATTAAAAACAAGGCTCAAACTTGCCCCCTATAGATTGCCAATGCTACCAAAAAATGAATGTTGGCTACTAGATTTTTAGAACTGGTAGCCATGCAGCTGACTACAACAAGTTTGTGTTGAACCTTTGCATCTGAATAACTAAGAGATATTGTTTCTGACAAAATAATAAACAGTGTGATGACGAAATGAAGGTTATTTGTTTTCTTGGACAAACATCTTGAAACAAAATGTAATCATTCTTTCATGCACAACCACAGGTGCAGTGGTAGTTGGATTAATCATTGAAAATACATATGGCTACTAAAACTTGTACCCAGGCTATCAAATTTTTGCCTCTTGTGGCCAGTTGGCTACCTTAAAGTGTATATATCGGAATCTTTGAATTTAGAGTATAAGAAAGTTCTTTGAAAAAGATGAAAAATGTCATTTAATTAAAAAAGCTATGTCAATTGCTGAGACAATAAGGTCTTTCAAATATGCAAATTAGATAGGTTGTGAAGTCATGTCAGGAATCACGAAACAACAAGTTTTTCTTGAAAACCAGATCAATGATCCTGAAACTTTGCACAAATGTTTTACACTGCCACATATGCATGTTGTGATGTTTGTTATATTGTTGCTATGGCAACACCCTTAACCCAGTCCCATTTTTCTTTTATTCTGACATACTTTTCAACACTCTAAGTGTTAAAAGAAAACACACTTTAAGAAAAAGTTAATTTTGTGCCCTGTCTTATTGCGGCTTTGCATTCCCAGAATGCAATAGCCACCAAAAACAACCTGCCCCAGACACTTTTGTTGGTAGTGCAGTGGCTCAGTGACTAGCATATTTGACTTGTAAACCAATGGGTTGCAAGTTTAAACCCCAGTCAGACCATTTTGTTGTGACCTTGCAATTGAATGAGACTTTTTTATTACTCAGCGTGTTCCAGTCGATTCAGCTGTATCAATGATTACCCGTCTCTCCTGGGAGCTAACTTGCGATTGACTAGTGTCCTGACCAGGCCAGGGGGAGTCAAAGATTTTCATCCACTTATCACCACTGAAAGTAGAGATAAGTGCCTTGCCTTGAGAAAGGGTTTGGCCTAGCTAAGCCAGAGCTTTTTATTGGTGTTTGCAAGTGAAGATGTGACTATGTTTGTTTTACTAATTAAATCATTTTTCTTCAAATTTTCAGTGATGATGGATTATCAGATATTGAGTTTGACAGTATTTATAATGAATCTTCTTCAGTAGATTCTGATAGTTTTCTTGAAGATTCAGGTGAGTAATTATCATAGGGCAAAAAGTACTCTTAATGACTGTGTGACACTGTTTTTTATGGAATCATGCTTTTTAGTGCACAAAGTCGCAGTTCTTTCATTGTTTAAAAAAATAAACTAAACTAACTTTATTTATCGTTGTTACACTGGGAGTGGTTGCCCATTCTCCCAAGCCAGTGGCTTTTGTTTAATCATTCGACGGCACAGACCTCGGCATGAAAATCGATTCTCTCTTAATCAGTCTTTGGCCATAATTCTAGATTCATCCAAAATCATTGTTTTAGCCTGGATTTTCTTTTATTCAGAATTATTTTCAAAGTTTCCCTTTGATCAACCTTTGTTCAGCTTCAGGTTTCAGTTTACATTTAAGATGTAAAGTAAAATAGACAAAGTAAACTTCCCTTTTTAATTAAAGAAACTAATGCAGATCTAATAAGATTTCAGTAAGTTAAGCTTGAATGTGTTCTACTCTCCCATTTGGTTTTACAGTTTTCCTATTAAATATCTGGAGAATTTATATTTTGATCAGAGGTCATGCTATTTAATTTGCATCAAAACTTGCAATTCAGCCTTGTCCTAAACCGCAGACTTCTGAAAGTATTGGCCCCTCAAAAGTAAACAGCTGTCTTAAAGTAGTGTTATTTTTTACCCTCAAATTAAATCCTGAAAGTAACCCTCCCCAAAAATATATATATATACATGTTGGCTACCTGAAAGTAGCAATGTTTTCAAATTTTAATTTGTCGGCAAAGAGTACAAATATATGTTGTAAAGTTTATTGTGATTAATGATATATGTTTTTTGTACCAATCAAGGTGGTCTGTTTGTTTATCTGGTTACATTACTGCATAAAAGGAATGAATTTTAATCTTCATATTAAATAATGTGTTCTCTTTGTCTAAGACACATGTTTACAAATGTTTTTAACTTACTTGAAAATATCGACTACTTGGAAATAGTGGCTCCTTTTGCCTGCGAAATCCAGTTGTAATTTAATTCTAAAATAACCATTCAGAGTGATTTAGTTTTTATGGTGACATATTCAAAATTATGCACATTTTGGTAATTTGACCAAAAAAATAATTATTATGGGTATTAGTTGGAAGATTTTACTAACACAGCATATGATGTATTTGCAGATGATGAAGGTAATGATTGGGTTCCATTTGGAAATAGCAAGAAGAGAAACACTGTCAGCAAAACAAAAGACAGGATAAAAGCACCAAAAAGATCATCGTCAAAGTGCCAATTTCCCCCAAGAAAAAGCATATCGTCAGAGACAAATTCCAGGCGTGCTAAAGGTGCAGCGACAAGCCATAAGAGCCAAAGAACTGCAGCTTCCAAAACCTCTCAGCAGAAACACAAGGTTGAGTAATATAGTCTGGGTGATTTCTAAATTAAAGGGGTTCTTAGATATATTTCTGTATTTATAAATAGCATAACCAGGATAAACACTTTAACTGTTTATTGTAAGCTTGCAAGGTGCTTTTATTCAGAGTTATCAATCAATCAATCAATCAATCAATCAATCAATCAGTATTGATAGGGACTTTAATGTAGATCAATAATTTTGTATATAATAATAATTGTCATGTTTCATGCCATCAAACATGTCAATATTATATGAATTGGTCTGTATTAAAGTGATGACCAAAAATTTTGCTTCTTCTTGAATGTTTATAAAGACATATTAAAAGAACAAGTCAGAGTGCTCGGGGTGTTTGATGTTTAGGCCAAACTTTAGCAGGGTGTTAGATGTTTCAAGAAACATCCTTGAGACAGAGATAGATTGTGTGTCTCAATTAAAAAAAGCCTACTTGATGTTTATTTTCTTAACACCGACGCAACTGGTGTTACAATAAATTATGTGCACATTGAATCTCAATACTCTTTGATTACAATCTTTTCAATTATCAGTTTGATTTTTACCCCATTTTCTAGCAGGCTTTGAAAAGAGGGAAAGAAAACAACCCTGGTGGCTGGATTGACATGAGTAGAAGTCATTCCTCTGTAGCAAGTATGGAACCTTCCAATTCAGTGGTACAGACCAGGTGTGTGTGATGCTGTCAACATCTATATCCATGTTAAACCTATACAGCTTGGAGAAAAAGTAACAAAAAATCCCTATAGACCTCATCAGTAACCAAAAACAACAACCCTTTGATTACTGGTCAGATCTACTGTGCAGACATTTTTTGTCACTTTTTTAAATATTTGTTCAAATATTGTTTCTAGTGTATTCCCAGTAAAACTAAAATATACTAACTATAGACCTGTACAGCCTATAATTTCCTACTGCAAAATTAGATTGCCTGAATATTGCCTAATAAATAAAGAAATTTTACTGATATTATTATTGGTATTTGTTATTATTATTCTTTTTTGTTAATGTATTGGTAGCAATGTGTTAACCATGTCAGTCCCTTTCCGTTATCAACATATAACTTCTCCTTACTTAACACAAACAAAACAAGACCGTTGATAATAAGAAAATGAGATTTGACCAAACAAAGCAAGTTAGTGAAGATGAAAATTAGAGTTCTCCCAAACTTGTTTAATGATAAGTGTGTGATCTAGTTGGGAGAATTTACCAATACAGCTATGACTGAAAGAGCTAATGTTGATAACCTGGAATGGTTGCCTCTGTGTACCCTACTTGAGCAGCTAACACTGAGTTACCTATGGTCCTGAATTGCTAGAATAGGAAATAATACAACTTTTTTTGCACGATTGAGCTTTTTAGAAAGTATCAAAATTGCATGAGCCCATAAGGCCAATTCAGTTTGAGCGTTCTGAAAACCTACGAGTGCAAATAAATTCCAAATTGAACGAGAAAAGTCGTAAAATTTCCTTTTGATAAGACACTTGAAAATTTTTGAAAGTGACAAACGACGCATGCTTGAATAGTTTATTTTTGCAACCCATAATAGTTTACAAGCGGCTCAGTCGCCAATCATCAGTGGATAGTTCGAAGCAAACTTTGAGACAGCAAAGTTCCGAAACACAAGGAGGGAAACGTTTGCAAGTTTGGATACAAGTTGTATTTTGTTTGGCTTTTGTTGCAGATTTTTAAGAAAAAATTGCACTGCTTTCAACCAATCAGAATTGGCACCTTTTTTCATGTGTGTTGTTAACAAAGAAAGTAGTAAAGAAATGAAGTTGACAAAAATCAATGCGTGTTTGCAGAAACAGCAGCAAGTCTGGACGTTCTCGTAAACAGCCGGGGTGTTCAAATACTAGTACCAGTCACTGTAATAGTAGAGACCCCCATCTCCGCAAGCATGAGGCCAGCACTTTTATTTCTGAAGAAGAAAATGAAAGTTCCGACAGTAGTGATTTCGAAAAGTTGAGCCTATGGGCTGGGTTGAAAAGAAAGAAGGGTACGAGTTCTGAAAGTGGTGAAAAAGACCTTGATGCGGTGGACAAACGAATAAACTCTTTCAAATCCAGAACTGCAGAAGATACAAATCAAGGATATTCGACAAACTCGTCGGTGATATCCGGAAACGCAGAATATGAAAGCGAGGCTTTTATAGAGCCCTCACCGCACGTCAGTAAGAACCGATCTATATTCACTAGGAGGCGCCATAGATCGCAAGCGAACTCGTTTGGCGATTCGGATAGCGGAGTTTCTCCCTCGAAAATGCCATCAACCCATATAGGATCACAAAGGAACAGCGCCAAGGAATCAGGCTTAACCGATTCAGGTACTTATAGGAGAAATCTTATTCAACACAAGTCGTTCGAAAGTAAAGAAATCAGCAAGAGTAGAGGTGCGTTTTCTAAAGAGAACAATTCCAAAAGTCAGCCGTCCACGTCGTCAAAACAGCACAGGGTGTGTAACGGAAGAAGGCAGTTTGGTACGGGAGACCAGAGCGATGGTTCTACAGCTACCAAGAGAAAGGCAAGCAAGCAAAAGAGGAGAAGAATTGTGCTCCTTGACAGCGAGAGTGAATAACTTGCCTCAGAAAAAAAGTCTTTGCTAAAAAAAAATTCGAGCATGGCAAGCACGTTGCTATAAGTCTGAAGGGTTTTCTTGTAGCATATTGCTGTCATCAAATCTGTCTCCAAGAGCTTTGTTTGCACTCGTGTTTATGTACCCCAGCTAACAGCCGTGCAAAATCGCGCGTTTGCTTGCTTCTAAATATGTTGTCAGCTTGTATCCATTCGTAAACGCACCACTGTGTGACTTTTCATAAACACGCCAGTGTGTGCCTGTGCACAACATGCCATCAAACGTCAGCTCACTAACGCATCAATGTGTGTCTTTCCATAAACGCACCATTGTGTGTTTATATTCTGTATGTAAACTTTTCAAAGTGTGTTCGTTCATAAACGCTCCAATTTTTTTTGTTGTATTACGTTTATGCGTCAAATTTGCTTTAGCACGTCGGTATGCGCCGATTTACAAGCACATGTAAGGCAGGCATTCTGGTGGGCCCAAAATTCGTAAAAAAAATCCCTATTAAATTCTGCGTGCCCTAGAAAGCCCTTCTTTTATGACAATTTTTGAACTTTTTTCCTAAAAGTTCCTAATTTTGAAATGAAACCAGAATCTGAAGTTTATATATATGTGGACTAATTCGAAAGATGATCCTTCAACTTGTATCACCCTACGGACATAACGTCAATGCCAATCTGTGGCGTTAATCTCTAAAATTCAATCCATAGCAGTCATTTTACAAATCTTTTTCTAGTCTCAACCATTGTAGTTTTCATTAACCAACTTTCATTAGTGTATATTTCTGTTTAAATATTAGTGGGAAGAATATAGGTTGTGTTGTTTTTCTACATAGATTCCCTAAATACGCCCTATTTTCTTGTTATTCATCCCTAATATTCTCCCTAAATTTTGTAACAAGCCGGTCAGAATGCCTGGTGAGGGTTTATGCTGTTTTGCCGAGACTTTCATGTTAAATTTCTCTCAACCTACGATAACAAAACATCACTTTTCATATTTTCTACTTCAAACCTCACAACAAGTTTCAGATTGCGTTCTAACTTGTAATATTCTGTTTACTATCTGAAAATGCTAAGTCAGTGTTATAATTTAGACACTTAACTCCATCTAGCCCAGCCACACTAAACTCTTCCTCGCATAATACGCAGGGTTCGTACGGGTCAAGGAAAACCTGCAAAGTCATGGAACATTTGAATTTCATTTTCCAGGCCTGGAAAGTCGCGGAAATTTGATTAGGGTCACGGAAAGTCGTGGAAAATTGGCAGAATTTAGATTGGTAACAACGTAATATATCCAATCCATATATTTGCACAAAATTACACGCCTTTTTGCTGATTAATCAATGATTTTACTGCGGAGATAGAGGCACGTAGACGCTGTGCGGTAAAACCGTGCGAGAGTTAAATAAGGCCAACTTGTGTGGCTGCAATCAAGTACGTGGGAATGAGGTAAGATGAAACTGCTTTTAATGGGTATTGAGGGAAAAAATAATGCTTCGTTATGGAAAGTCGAAAGACTACGAACCCTGTCACGAAAGAAATAAAACATTTGAAGTTGAGAAAATGAGAATTGATAAAACAAAACACTAAATATGGAAAGTAAAAATCTATACAAAATAGAACTGAAAGAGTGAGAAACACCTGTTTCGGTTTTTGTCTATTTTTGAAACTTGATGCTCTTTATATCACGTTTTGGGAAATAATATTTTCAGATTGCCTCTAGTTAAGCTGTTTGTTGAGTGCTGATTAACAATACGTGCCCTCGGGGAAAACACAACCGATCGTCTGTTTTTGTTGCTATACGCAAACAACTATTTTTAAACTCGTATGCATGCCTTTCATTAAGTACGCTTACGGCAGGGTTGTGGCTCACTTTTTCCGTTTAAACAAAGTTGTTTGAGGTGGCGAGCTCTTATATGTTATCTACTCGGTGGACTTTAATAAGTTATTTATCCTGTGAAAAATTAAAGTATTCAATACTCCTACAGTAACATACAAGCACAAACTTTTTATACCCAGGATAAGCTTTATTTGAATTGTCCATGCAACATCTTGTATAAATCGTTTTGTTTCTTCATAGCGGACTAGTAAACCTAGTGCCTACGTGATAAGCAATCAGCAGTATTGGGTACAGTGTTGACGAGACTTTGAAAACACCTGCTTAATTCATATATGCGACCTTACATATCAGCACTTAAAGATGATAGAAGTCTCAACAGTTCTTTCCGCCCGAATACTTCAAAATCACTTTAAGTCTTTCAATTATTTATGTAACAACTTAAAATACAAAACGTCTTTCAAATTATTAAAGCCTTGAAAAAACGCCCCTCAAGTCTTTAACTTACTCGTCTTCATCTGAAAATACACGGTCCTAATTGCTGCTTGCTGGAAATAAACTCAGTTGTGATAGTTAAAAAGGATTTATAAAATATCTTTTTAAGAAAATTAGAGTAAAACCAAAAACGAGTAACCATACATAATTTACGTATTCTTTCATTGAAATGATGTAAACAATTGAAGTTCTCAATATTTATGCGCTGATACAAATTGCACTGTGTATGACAAATTTTTAATATAAAGAAATAAACACCTTTGAATGGGGTATCTGTAGATTGCTTACCGGTTTTGCATATTTTGCCAGATTATTAAAAGTGTATCCCCTTTTAACCCGTCCGTCCAGCTCATAAATTCCCATCATTTTTGCATAGCAGACGACCGAGCAGAGGCTGGTACGCCCTGCCTGCACGCATGCGCAAGCCAAAGTCGAACATTCACTGATTTACTAGCTCAAATGATTTTAAATTCCTGAAGAGAGGAAATTTTAATGTTAGCCCGGCTTCAACGGTTATACAGAACTTGCTAAAGTTATCCAAAGCGCTTTTGACAGTGTTCCATTCCAAGAGAGTTAACAAAAGACTTAAAATTTATTTTCGCAATGCGGGATAGTCTTCAAGATTGCATCGAATGATTTCCTCTGGAAACTTGCAAGTGTTCCAGGTTTCTTTCCGCTTCCTATTTTCTCTGACTAGCTTCTGTTCCCACTCGCCATACAAATGACCCTTGTCATTAGTCTAGATATATTAAATCAATTTACCTTGCTTTAACCTTTTTGTCCAGCTTTATTTTAGGAAACTTCATTCTTGTTCCAAGAGCTTCGTCCTTCTTAATCATTAAAGCCAAAGCACGAACTTAAGTTTCTCAGTGGCAGAGGGACAGAGACTCTGAAGGGACGAGGGCGGTTCAGTTTGTCCAAAGACCGTGGAAAGTAAGTTCTCAAAACTCTCTAAAGAAAAAACTCAAAAAGGTTTTCATAGTTTTTTGTTTATATCTACTAGATTTCGGCTTTTACGAGTTATGACCATCGTCAGTGATAATGGCAGTTAAACGGGCGTTGCCTGGAAGTTTTTCAGAAACATACTATGCGTGGAGTTACTGTAACTAGGATGTGAATCATAAGACTGGTTGTTTCTGTTGGCCGCTTTTGTCTTGAAATAACAAACAAAACTTTTTTAAGCACCTTTTTTATAAAAGATCATGTGAGTCTCTGTAGCTCGGTGCTTTGCGCTACGGTATATGTCCACTGTCATTCACCTCTTCTGCGGGGGTAGTTGTTAAACAAAAAAAGGATATCTTTTGGGATGCAGGGCTCATAAAACATTTCTCTTTTTTTACCCATCTCATCCTATTAACGTATTCTTGTTTATTGGTGAGCAGAAAAAAAGTATATGTCCGATTTACAGTCGCTAAAAGCGCTTGAATAACATGCTTAACCACCGTTGCTGAAGCAGAAGTTTGTTAAAAACGCCTTACCGCTTTGAGAGATGAAACAGCACGTTTTGTCCAAAGTATTTGTTAAATACTAAAAAAATGATCCCCTCGGGGTCGGTGCATGGTCTGAAATACTGTGTTGTACCAATATGTCTTCGGAACTCTAGTTAGGTGTGTGATTGGTTTCACAGTTGGTGCCTCAAAACTCTAGATGGTACCATCATCCTCGGTAGTTCGGATACTTTAAATTGGTGAGAGGATTGACCAGCTGGTGCCTTAGAAAGAATTGATTCCCAGTTGGTACCTTCAGAACTCTAGTTAGATAAACTTTTCGAAGTCTAGATAGATGACAGCGAGGCCCACCTTTCGAATTCGAGATGAAAGTGACTCCAAAGTTAATTTCTTCAGAACTAGTCAAGTGACAGTGGATCCTAGTTACGATCTTTGGGTTTCAAGTTAGGATGGCATGGATTCCTAGTTGAGACCTCTAGAGCTCTTTTTAGATTAAAGTTGATACCCTTGGAAATCTCGTCGGGAGGGAATATAAATAGGTGACGCTGTATTTAGGATTGAGTGGGTCCCAAGTTGTTCCCTTTGGAACTTTAGTCAGACGATAGTGGGTTCCCAGTTGGTATTTTTGGAACTCTAGTTTGGAGCGATTTGATCCCAAGTTGATACCTTTGTAAATCTATTAAGGAAAGAATGGGTCCCCAGTTGTTCCCTTTAAAACTCTGGTTAGATAACAGTGGGTCTCCAGTTAGAATCCTTGGAAATCTAGCCAGGAGGGAATTGATTCCCATTTGGTATCTCTGGAACTCTACCTATGTGGCACCGAGTCTCCACTTTGTACTCTCTTTGTAACTCTATCTAAGATCAAAAAGACGCGGAAACAATATATCCTAAGAGAAATAAAGTTTTCAGATGGAGAAGAAATCCAGTTACGATATTGGAACTCTAGCTAGGAGGGAGTCGCTTCCTGGTAGATACCTCAAGAACTCTAATTAAAATGACATTGGATCCCCAGTTGATACCTTTGCACCTATAGTTTGGAGGGAATGGATTCCAAGTTTGCTCCTTCTGAACTATTTATGCGAGAGTGGGTCCCAAGTTAGTAGCTTTGGAACTCTAGCTAGGAGGGAGTCACTTCCTAATTGTTACCTCAAGAACTCTAATTAAAGTGATAGTGGATCCCCAGTTGATACCTTTGCAACTCTAGTTTGGAGGGTATGGATTCCAAATTGGCTCCTTCTGAAATCGAGTGGGTTCCAAGTTAGAAGCTTTGGAACTCTAGCTGGGAGAGAGTCGCTTCCTAGTTACAAGTTACCTCAAGAACTCTAACTAAAATTAAGGGATGCACAAAAAACGCCAAATAAGTTAAAATATCAAAATGGTACTTCAAAGTTGAAAGGTACTTTAAAAACAAACGTTTTAACTTATAAAATCATCTTCAGGTAAAAGTCTTTTGTTTTTAAATTACCTTTCAACTTTGAAGTACCATTTTGATATTCAACTAAAAAGACAGTGGATCCTCAGTTGATACCTTTGCAACTCCAGAAGGAGGGTATTGATTCCTTTGGAAGTTTAAATAAGTGAGAGTGGCTCCCCAGTTGATACCTTTGTTACTGTTGCTGGGAGGAAATGGATTCCAAGTTGATACAAGGAAGCGGACTCTGGAACTCTAATTAGGCAAAACGTGATCACCCACTGATGGTTTTGAACTCAAAGTTAGTGGGAGTTGAACCTGAAAACCCTTGAAACAACTTCCAGTTTCTCAGGATGCTATTTTCATACATTTTAATCACACCATATTCAAATTACATCAGCATTGAAAAACCTTGTTATAATAATTAATTTTGGACATATACAACAGATACAAGGTGGGTGGTTTGGCAACCGAGCCTGCTTCAAAGCCAAACTAGGTTTAATAGAAAACATATCAGTGGATAAAACCAGCCACCTTTTAACGAACAAAACTCGAAATACTGTTTAACCAATTCTAGTAATGTATGAGCCAAGTTTTTCCATGTTTCCACGTTTCGAAGCTCTGCACGAAACTAATAGAATGTAGTTTTGATTTGCTAGGGGAGAACATGTGTTGGGTACAATACAGTAAACATGTAACTGTCAAAGATTGAGTAACAAATTGAGTACAGTCAACTCCTAATAACTTGTGCCTTCAAGGGAAACTGAAAAGGTTTTAGTTATGATCTGAAGTTCTAAATTCTCAGGAAAAAAATGCAAATGTTTTGAATCAGCCTTGGTTCGAGTTAGCAAGGGCTGACTGTGAATATTGCCTTATTGTCAAAACTGCACATTCAGTCTTATAAAGACAACGGATTACATTAAGGTGTTTATTTTAGATTGGTCGACCCTTCAACTACTTAACAACTGCAAGAAAGTGGTCAATTTCAGAACTACACCCTTAAAATGTTTCCTCCCATACCGTGCTAGAAAATATGACAAAATATACTTTAGAACACTAATGAAAGAAAAACTCCACAACTCTTTTGCTGTATGGCTTAATTATATAATAACTAGCAAAGACTTTCCTCAACTTAAAATTAATCAGAAACTATAACAACAATAAAAACTTGACTTGTATGCAGTTACAATTTGGTTGTCCTCCAAATAATTTGAGTAAATAAGTACATAAAATAAAGTAATTCATTTGTTAAACTTTTGAGTTCTAAGTCTAACAAACAAACATTGGATCTTTCTTCAACTAGGATCCACAGAGTCTTTTCATGTAACCAGTTTTGGATAATTGAATTTTGTTCTGCAGTGATTTACTTTTTTTGATCGTTTCCAACTAAACCATTAACAAATTCCTTTATGCAAGTCCTGAGAGGTAGTTCATTGTTAGTCGTATGACGTGGCTAACGGTTCAGGACTAAAGCCCTGGGGCTTCCCACAAGCAGTTCATGCTCCAAAGTGAACTGGTTACATCAATAGAAATGAACCCTTGCATTCTGAGAGGGCAATGATAAGATCTTGTACATTTTGATAATTTAATTCAATATCTTCCTAAGGACATTTTATTGGAAAAGTTTGCATTTTAACCTCGCTGAGTTTCAAGAGATGAAAATGGGAGTTTATGTCTGAAATGAGGAGAACATGCTTAACAGCTAGGCAGAAAGTGCCTTTTTGTAGAATTGTTCTGTGTAAGTGAAAAATTAACATTACACACATTCAAAAAACAACTTATAACTTGTGTTGACACATGCTCCTGTCATTCACAACTTACCATTTAAAAAGTTGCAACTGTCAAAAGTCAGTTATCTGTTTAGCTATTTTGGATATTTACAGAGATATAGAAAATGTTATGTTGGCTTGAGTTTCTAAAGGTGAAATAAAATCTTCATTGCAGCTGTTAGTATGTTAAAACTTGTACAAATGCTATCCTGTTTGTGTTTTTGGATGATAAGCACAGTTAAACAATCATATTTACATACACCACTGCAACTGTGCCAAAGTCTGCTGTCTATAACAGATTAGTTGTTAATGAAATCTATAATGTAAACAGATGTTAATAAAGGTGAGAAATTTCTTTAGTAAGTATGCAGACTTAACAGGTTTTCACCTTTAAAAAATTGCCAACAATTCTATCAAAGCAGTGGTAGTTCACACAAAATCGATATCAAGTATAGTTGATACTTGCTTAATTAATGCATAATTTTGCAGACAAAACTGCTGTTTCAAGTGGACTCTGTCACAGTAACTCTTGGCTTCTTCTAACACATCTAGTGACTTTCTTCTTAAAGGCACCTTGATAGTCATTCCTCCAGTCTTTCTGTGATAATTAATAACAACAAAACTCAAGATCATGCATCTACTTTATCATGAGAAAAGTTTAAGTGCTTACAACATAGTGGGCAAAATAACTTCAATTTGATTGGATACCAACAGGGAAAATTTTTATAAATCTAAGGCAAAATAAGTTGGTGCTGATTGGGTACGGTATACTTCTGGAATTTTCCAAAGATTTTCTCAATTTTTTTAAAAAAGACACATTTTTTAAAACCATTGCTGAAAATTAATGCTTCTTAGTTCCCCAAGATTGTATTTAAAACACTTTAGCATTGTAATATTAAACAAGCTCAGTTTCATCAAGATGGCTGAAGTTATGTATAAAATAAAAAACTGATTTTAGCCTAGCCCTCAAGAGTGTTTGAAGGTTTATAGCTAAGGTTATGGTACAGTTTGAAAGGTGTTTTAAGTTTTAAGAATTGGATACCCCTAAACCTATCTATTACTGGAAAGGATAATAGAAAGGTTTATAGATGGTTTGAACCACATTTTTATTTTTTCTTTATCATCAACATTGAGCGTTTTGTTTGTAACAACACTTTTCTCCTTTGCTATTTTCCAAGTCTGTTCAATTGTTGCCTAACCTATCCTTTGTTATCATATTTTTCCTCTTGAGAATGGTGTCAACCATTCTTAATAAACTTTGTCATTCAAAACAACTATTACATCTAAAAGATCTTCTCAATGCTAATAAATTTCCCAAAAAAGCTAAAAAAGGATGTATTTCACCTATTCTAATCTATTCTTACTGTACTGTAACCTTGAAGCTTTTCATCACATTAAATTTCAGGAAAATAAAGAAAAACTTCCAGCAAATAATGCTTTTAGGGATGTTTACAAATTTATTAAAATTAACATTTTAAAACTATTGAACAATGTTTAAAAGAGCTTTTTTTGGATCAGCACTGAATCTCATCAATCTAACACAAGCACACACACTATGTTTTCAGATAAGGGCTGGTGTATGGCAAAGTTTGTCATCGTTTTGACTTTTCATGAATATTGCAACAGCTTCAGGTTGCTTTGCCACAGCAATTTTGGGGTTGGAAGCCAAGTAATCATATTTTAGCCAAATATCAAAATGCAAATTTAAAAACAGTTACACTAATTAAAACCATATTTCTTGAAATCTTTAGGTTTTAAGCTCAGCTGTGTCTGATTTCAATTGATTTATTTTTTTGACAAAAAAAGCACAGCAATACATATTGCTGTTTCACACAATTATCAAAGGTTGTGCTACCAAGTAAAATTTAGCTGGGGCTTTCTTTATCGACAATAATTTCTTTTTGATGAGTTAAACAACTTTGTATTTCAACTATCAATTCAAAATGCTAACAAAAATTCTTATACCATGGACATACATGTATGGGTACACGATTATTTAATCCAAGCTTTCCTAAATGGGGTTCATTTTTTGCACATAAATCCTCTAGATCTTATACAGGGTTGTAATAATAATATTTGACCCCATTCAACCTAATGAAAACAAAATTGAGAAAAGAAAAAAACACTAAACTGCTGCTTATTGGTGAATGTCATGCTTGATGTTTTGCTTGTTGTCGATAGTAAATCCTAAATATCATTTTTGTCATTTGCAATAGATTTACAAACTAAAATAATGATGAATGTCTTATATAGGGTACACATTTTAGCCTTCAATAGGTTATATATATGTTTCCTTCTAATTGTCTTGAATAGCGTATAGATTTTAAAAAATTTGCTTTCTTAAATAGGGTCTGACCTAAAACATTCCAGGTCAATAACCCCCCTCCCTTCTCCCCGGGGAATAGGTTTTATTGAAGACTTGGGCACTGAGTTAATCTGAGTTTTTGGGCAGTTTCTCAGGTGAAGTTAAACTTTACATTTACCAAAAGGGGCAAGCTATCTCTTTGCTAGAAACCTGATTGATCCGAGGCATTTATGGTAGATGGAGAAACCATATTTACTTACAGCTGCATCAACATTGGCTGGGGATTCATCATTTGGATCAGCAAGCATTGATATTACACTAATCAGAATAGTTTCAACAGTGTGGATGGGTAACCAGCGCTCACTCGCATGTTCATACCCAAACTTGTCCTCGCCGGGTTCATGGAGAATTGAGATACACACTTCCCCATCCTTGAACACTGAAAAGTTTTAAATAAGAAAATGTATGTGCCTGTTGCTGGCAAAATTTTATGACTTGTCTAATTTTTGTTGTTGTTACCTCTAAGGCAAAGCCCTATCTATTCTTAACTCTAACAGCAATTTTTATTTGTACCCTCCATTGAACATAAAATAAATAAAAAAATTCTCCTTGGAATAACTAATGAGCTATTCAAGCCTGGGAGCCTGGCAAACTTGGTTATATTTCTTAACTGGCATGACAGAGTAGTTCAATTCTCGAACATTTAAAACTTAGACACAGACATAAGACAATATTACCCATGTTTTACAGAGTGCAAGACAGAAAGGATACAGAACAAAAACTGAAAAGGAACATTGCTAATACTAATCTTAATATTCTTTTTCTTTAAGCGTTTCACAGTTCCTAATCTCACAGTTAACAAAATTACTGCAGTCCATATATAGAACTTACATATATATTATTACTAACAAGAGCTTTGTAAATATATAATTTATATCGTAAGAGTGTTCAACACTGCTTCAAGACTTCTCTCCTTTTTTCTTGTTACAGTCTAGATGAGATAAGTATAAGAAATCGACTGTCTACTATTTGAATTGTCATTTTTATTTTTTTCATCAAAAAGATGCAACCTTTAAAGTATGTTGCTAAGAATAAGGCAGCATTAAAGTTGCGTGACTCAAGTAAATATATTTTTACTTCTCTTCACCAAATTATTCCCGATTTCGTTTCAACAACAGTGCATAATTAAGGATAAAAGAACAAACCTGTAGACCTACTAGGGTAACAAATATTTCTTAGTGGTTGTGTTATGACTTTTGGTCGAATGAGAATGTCATACCAGCAATCGCAAAGTTTGAAAGTAAATCCATATTTACTGATTTCCATAAACCAGAAATAAAATTATTTACCAAACATTTCAGATACCATCACGAAGCCCTTGGGAGTACGATAACATACAATTCCCAGATGAATGATTGGAAAACTAACATAGCTACACTGGAACTTTGACCTACCGTTTGGATGCCAAATGTCTGAAACAAACTTCATTTTGGGCGGCTTTTGAGGGTACTCTTTAGGAAAAGTCAAGTGCGCTTTAAAGAATCCTCCCTCACTAAAAAAGAAGAAAATACATATTATAAAAACATGAAACTCTATAAAGAACGCAAGATGAACACAGAAAACAATGGATATTTACATGTTGCACGCACACACCACAAACAAAAAAATGTATGTTTCATTTGGTAAACGATCTTACTAGTGCGTTTCAGGCGGTCCAATAATGAGAACTTCCCACCGAAACAGGTCTTCATCGTCGATCAGACCGGCTGAAAATCCTTCGGTTCCTTTTCTATTAAGTTCTGTTCAACAGAAAGCAAACCCAAAATGTCAAGTAAAGTTCATTCCCATCTTAAGGTACCTGTGTCACATAAGTCTTTCATAAGTAAAACATCAACAAATATAATATTACCCTTAAGCTGCTTCTTAAGTAGTAGACCTGCTTGATCTTGGGTTCCCATTTGTGATGAAAGAACCTCAAATGTTCATAAAAGCTTCAAAGAAAACTTCTCTTTTCTCACTTTATGATCGAATCGGAACCTCAACCTTTAGCTCTACGCAAGCTCAAAAAGCCTCACTTTCGCGCAAAACGGAAGTGTTTTACTCATAATGCCATTTCCGCTAGCTCCCAGGCTCCAAGCTAAAATCCTGTGTTCGAGCGACGTCGAGTATTATGAACATAACCGGAAACACAAGATACACCCGTTCCGCTGGTTTTGAATGTGTAAGTGTTTTAGTAAAAACTGTATGCTACAGTTCACTGGATGGCAATTAGTTGCTTCCTTGACTGGGTGGAAGAAACTTCATTATATCGACCCCGTGCTTTCCTTTTTCCGGTTGCTTGCTGTTGTCCACGGAGAGAAGCAAATATTTATCAATCAAATATTCTGCCTCATTTTTTCCAGTTTTTGACAATTTAAAAGTATGAATCTATACATTCTTTTGTTACTGCGAGTAAATCTTTGGCAATTTGGTCGTTGTAGTGTTCTGTAAAGGGTCAGGTGGCCGGGTGGAAGGATTGAAGGGGAAAGGGTACTCCTAACAAAAAGAAGAGAAGATGCTTGTCACAGCCTTTAATTCTTAAATTCAAGGATTTAGTACTCAGGAAGTGGGTACCTCCCCCCTAGAGAACTAGAGCTCTATCAAGCCCGAGCCTCAGTGCTTGTTAATTCTTAAATTGTACTTATATTAAATTTCGGCCAATCTGAACCTCGTTGTTCTTATAAATTTGTTCTTATAAAAAAGCGTGTACCTCTAGGGGGTGAAGACAAGCTTCAGGACCATGGCTGTTATGAGCCACCAACATTTTTATAAGGGTTCAGCTCGGGGAAGGGGGGGGGGAGTACCCTGGGGTTAAAGAGTAGGGATGACCTCGGAAAGGTCCCTAAAATACCCTAAAAATACCAAGGCATAGAAAATTTCCATCCTATAAAAATCCCTCACGGTACGCGGTTTGAAAAATACCAATTGAAAGCTGAAATTTTTCCCTGGATAACTAGCAGGTCGGCGCTAAGTCCCCTCGTGTTGTGCTGAACGTGTAATACAGTAAATAAAGGCGCGCGCGTCATAGGACATTCCCCAAAGGACTTTGTCTCAACTTCTTGTTCAGTACGCACGTTTGCTAAAACTTGGGACTGCAAGCAGTCTAATAGCTTCGCGTTTTTCAAACCAAACAAAAATTCCAGGCTCTTGGTTTAACACAGGATTTCTTTTAAAACCCCTAAAAAATACCGGACTGACATGTTCAACCCCTAAATAATACGACGGTCATACCTACCACACCAATATAGGGAGTACCCCCTCCCCCCGGGGGAGATCATTTGGCTTTTCAAATGGGCTTATATATATTATATCCCAACTCCTTTACGGCTTGGAGTCTCTTAAACCCCCCCCCCCCGGCCCCCCTCCCCCAACGCTGCTCCTGTGAGTTTTTGCCAGCAGGTTAGATACCATCACTGTAGAAAGCTTTCAGTCGTCGCTAATCAGTCTGTCCACAGTTAAGAGCAGCTTTTTTACCTTTGTATCGAATAATGCGCCCAAAGAAAAAAAAAACAGCAAACTTTACTGCTCTCATTCTGACCAAAGAAGCAAAGGAAGGCCAGGTTTTCCTGTTATTAGTTAAGTATCAATGAGTGCGATCGCTTTTCGCGACAAGCCTTCTGTAATTAAGTCTTAACTAAGCCGTAAGCTTACTGATTAACGATTACCTGCCTTTTCTTTTGATTAATGACAAGCAAATCAAAAGCAAAACAGAACTTGTAAAATCTTGGTATACTCATTACAACGTTTCCCAGACTCTTCGGTAATGTCGACGACCCGCAGTATGGGTGGTGTTTCACCCACAGTTGGGCGAGTAAATAAAAGTTAATCACTTAGACTTGCGTTTCTACTTTTGGTTTATGTCTTCACTGAGTTTACAATTGTCCATGCGTAACTCTGTAAATATCTAAAAGTAGAAAGAGGATTACTTTTATATTCAAGACTTTCTTTTTTAGCGCTTTTCTCGCGATCTTTTTACTGATATTTGCCGCGACAGGTCATTTGATCTCTAAAGAATCTATGCACCAAAATTAATCTTTACCACACCCCTCACAAGATCAAATGGCCACTTATAAAAAAACACAAATATATTCGCCACTTCAAAAGACCTTAAGACTTAAACAATTATTCAACACAGAATTGAAAGAAATTCTAATCTGTTGTGACATAAACAAACTATCAATCAACTTCTCCAAAACAAGTTTCATAATTATAAAGTCCTCAAAGAAAAAGAATCAAGAAGTTAACATCAAAATAGAAAGTGAAGATGGTACTTATCATACTCTAGAACGGAAAGACCGCATTAGATACCTATAGACGTGTTAATCGATGAAACAGTATCCTTCAAACGCTACATTTCCTATATCTGTACTAGAATCTCTCGTAACAATGGTATCCTTGCAAAAGTGAGACACTTTCTGACAATCCCCCAAATGAAACAACTATATTATAGTTTCATATATCCTTGTATATCTTATGCTATCTTAGCATGGGGAAGCACTTACAAAACCCACATTAACAAAGTACAAACAAAACAAAATCATTCCATACGACTTATTTTCTTTGCACAAACATATGGGCATCAAACAGAAAGTGCACTCCCTTTACTAAACCTATTAGATATGCTCACAGTAAATAACGTTTATCGACTTCAGACTCTCAAATTTACGCATCTTTGGCACAAAAAGCTTTTGCCCAATGTATTTGATAACGTTTTCCAATATGCCAGTAATGTTCATAGCTACAATACAAGATACGCCTCCTAAAAACTTATTTAGATCAAAAGTACGCACCAATTCTGGTAAACAAACAATTTCCTAATTGGCGACTGTACTCTGGGACAGTATTCCCGCAGATTTGAAAGATCTCAATGTCTTCAACTTCTCGAAACAATTAAAACGTTATTTATTGCCTAAATATCAATCTCAAACTTCATAATCCTCTTTACTTGACTTCACTTCTCCTCCCTTAAAGTTATGTTTTTCACATTTTATCAAAACTTAAAAAAGCAGGAGACTGCTCGAAAACTGAAAAGTTTACCAGTCTCCTGGTTTATATAGAAACAAATATTGTTCTGTACATATCAAATTTAATAAAAAAAAAAGAAACGTAAATTTATATGACAAATGTACTAGTCAAGTTGCATAATAAATAAAGTTGTTGTTGTTGTTCTAGTGAGATGAGTTTAAGCCGGCCTGTGGTTGCTTTATGCACGAAAAATCGTCTGAAAAGACAAACAAATTCAAACGCATTGTTCGCCCAGAATCATGTTCATCCCGTTTTCACTGTTAGACGATTTTTCGACTGGACGACTATTCCGTCCTCTAGTGTTGAATATGGCTTTTCGTATATGCCTTTTTGTATTTCTTGACTATTTTTTGTCGCACTCCCCTTAAACATAGATGGCGAGTTCCATTTGCAGTCTATGTTTTATTTAATGGATTCCTTAGCAAACTTCACGAATGTTCTGATAACTGGAATAAAGCTGTATGCATATAGGTAACCATCGCATCTTTAATTCTGTTTCAAAATTTTATTACGTATGCTTAAAAACCTTCCAGATTCCGGACTGAACAAAAAGTATTACTGATAAAATTAGCCTTCGGTTCATCTGCAGCCTGCAGTCACACCTCTCTTTTTGGTTGGTGAGTCAGGCTCTCTCTCGTGTAACTATATCATCGTTTTATTCACTGTTGGCTTGTGTTCTAGCGTTGAAGTGAAAGGTAAAACTTGCTAAACTTGACCACGAGTCAATCTTTGTTATTAAAACAAATTGGAACGAATGGTTCATTACAATGATCTAAATTTCTGTAACAATGAGAAAAGACTTTTCCACCAAGACACGGTGGCAAGGTAACCCTTGACTAGAAAGACCGGCGAAAACTTAAGACAAGTGTACAAAAGTTACTGCTTAAAATTATACTGGATTTTAATTTTTTAAAATTAAAATCCAGTATAAAAGCTTTTCACGTCAGTATATACCGGATTTACTTACTTCGTCTATAAGAATACAAACTAACGAATCTTTGTCATCTACCAACTCTTGAATTTTTTGGAACATTTTCATCACCAGCTTTCCACTCTGATAAAAATAAGAGTAGAATTTTTGCAAGGTTAATCGGGTAGCTTTAAGGGAAGATCTTCAATAATCAGATATTCTTTGTTTAATAACCTTATTACCTTCCTTTCAGAATTTGAAACAAGAAAATGCCGAAGAAGCTAATAACTTTTTAAGGAGCCAATTCAAAAGTTTAGAAGCCCAAAACAAAAAAGCTCCTAACTTTAGGGATTCTTATCGGGTATAATGCATGGCTTTCTAAGTAACAGATTGACTGATAACTGACTTCAGTTGCCATTCAACACTAAAACTACGGTGTAGATATTGTTGTTGGTTGGTAGTTAGCTTGGTAGACTTTACAGAAATTTGGTTTTGCACGCATTAGACGTATAAATACTCTTTAACATAGAGGGCAAAATTATTTCGATTTGATTGGATATCAACGGGGGCTTTTTTTCTAAATTCAAAGCAAAGTTACTCGGCGCTGATTGGGCGCTGGTATAATTCCGAAGTTTTCCGAAAATTTTTAAAGTCTTAAAATCTCTCAAAAACGTTTTCCAACCGTTTTTGAAAATTTCCGAAAATTCCCGAACACTTCAAAATCTCCGAAGATTTTCCGAAAACTTTCTTAAAAATCACGAAAACGTCTTTGAAATGTTTTTAAACCGTTTCCGAAGATTTCCGAATGTTCCCAGATTCAAACTCGAAAAAATTTGAGATGAATAAAATTGGTAAAGCAACGCTTTCTCGTGTCGGTACCGCAAAAAAATAAAGAATTTTGCCCTCGATGTCATAAGTATGTAATCGCATGGTTCATCGTAAAATTTAGGATTAAGCTCACTTGTTTCATTTTTTTTCCAAATTGCCCTTGTCGAGAAGCGACCTGCGAGGCTTCCGAAATGAATGAAAACACTACTTACATTACTTACTCTCACTACCCAGGGATTTCTATTATGTCTCCCGAGTGTGTGCGTGTGTGAGTGAAGGGGGGGGGGAGGGGAGAAACGAGGGGGGAATTGGGAATTATGGCTTACCTCTGAGAACCACTTCGAGAATAAACTGTGGCTGTTGATTTCTATCAACTGTCCATAAGTATACCTACGAATAAGTACGCGAAAGATGTCTTAGTTGTAAGTTATTACTTGAGTATCTCTATTCCCGTACCTTCTTTCATTTGAACAGTCCAGACGTTTTAGCTAAATGTTAAACATAATACAGCTATTCGCATGAAAGTTAATCACTAATGATCTACTCATTGTGTACTTCCACCAACAACCCATGACCAGTCATTCACTAGTAATCCACTCATTGTGGACGTCCACCAACAACGCATGACCAGTCATTCACTAGTAATCCACTCATTGTGGACTTCCACCAACAACGCATGACCAGTCATCACAAGTGATCCACTCATCGTGGACTTCCACCAACAACGCATGAACCAGTCATTACTAGTGATCCACTCATCGTGGACTTCCGCCGACAACGCATGACCAGTCATCACAAGTAATCCTTTCGTTGTTGACTTCCACTAACAATGCATGACCAGTCATTCTCTAGTAATGCACTCATTTTGGCATCCACCAACAGTGCATGACTAGTTAATCACCAGTGATCCACTTATTGTGGACTTCCACCAACGCCGAAAGGCAGATGATTTACGGACTTTAGCCAACATTGTATGACCTGTAGTTCAGGAAAAAAAGACTTAGTTCAAAGTGGTTTTAAGGAAAGTTTTAAAAGTTTTAGGTAAGAAACAAAGAAGAAAACGTTGTAACCACACTGAAGAGATTTTGGTTCCACAATTGCTCTTCATTGCAGTTGATGCAAACATATTTGTAAAAAACTCTAATATTTAGTAACATGTATGCACAATTACAATAAGTAAGTCAAACAACCAATGTTTTACCTATCTGAAAGCCTTATGCACAGCTTCTGTGCAAGAGCTTTACAAAGTGAAGTCTTTCCAGTACCAGGGGGTCCTGCATTAAAGAAATATTTTCACTTTTTCAACGTGTTAGTACTAACTGCTGGTTTGTTCATTATTATGACCGATTTACACGGTGCAACTTTTGCTTACAACTGTTGCGTGCAACTCGCTTATGCGATACATACAACACGAATTGCTTCGTGTAAATCATGCCTAAAACTATTGCATGCAATTCAAAAAAAGTTGTAAAATTTTGAAACTTGTTTTAAAGTTGTATGCAATTTTGACGTTTTTGCAACAAAATTATAAATACGGTATTCTTTTACCCACATAGATTTTACATCAGTGTTGTCTACGGTTATTTTCGTCGCAAGACAATTACTATAATAATAGTTAGTAGCGCAGTTTTCCGGGTGTCCGCCATTTTACGAGAGAATTGCAAGCGTTTTTTTGTGTTGCAAGGCCAAAAGTTGCACGCGTGTAAATGGCCGCTAAAATATGTTGCAGGCGAGTTGCGTGCAATTATTGTAGGCAAAAGTTGCACCGTGTAAATCCGCTTTTAGAGAGTTTACGCATGAGACGTCCGTGTAGCCAAGACGCTTTTCACCTCCGTGACGATCACCACGACCGCATGGCGTGTGCAAGTACGCGTCAACTACTGATATTTGATTTCCGGTTTGCCTCGGTGGCAACACGGACGTCTCTAATAACCTATCAACACAGAGAATCTTCTTTCATCTGTTTCATGTTGTCAAAATTTTTTTTGAAAAGGCTCAGCCTTCTAAACAGCAAAGTTTTCCTTAGATTTTAACCTCACCACTAATAAGACTGCACTGCTCGTACAAATGAAATGTACAAAGCAAGGTTTGCAGATAAACCGACTTCCTGTTTGTCCAAATTGGTGCTTCAGTAGTTAAGATTTGCATTTTTCTCTTTGGATTGTCTACAAGAATTAATAATTAACCAATCTCATTCTCAGTTAGAACAAGAATATTCTGGTTAATTAAAATCCATATGTTCCTGAGGTTTTACAACATACTTACAGACAACGTAGTGGATGCAAAAGATTGATACTATTAGTTCTTTATCTTTTATCCTTTTCTTTTACCTGATCTTTTTAACTCACCATGTAATAAAATTACTCTATTCCAAGTGACAATGTTACTGTCAACACCCCTGAAGATAAAGAAATGTTCAAGTTGGTCTCTTTTCTCTCCTCTTTTACCTTTAAAACAATCACTTTCATCCTTTTCTATTCACAAAGCTAACTCGGACATAAGAGAGACAAACTAGCCATATGTGATCGAAAAGGGCAAGCAAAAGGTATGTTTCTTGTTGGCTGTCATTGTCGATGTTGCCGTCCTTAAATCTTAAACTCCCTAGTATCTTCAAGGGGGTTAGGGGAATCACAAGAAGCCAAGTAACAACTAAAAAATGGTTACATGTACAATCTACAACAAGTTGCTTGGTTTGTAGAGTATTAAACTTGGTCACCTCTGGACTCGCTCGTTACACAATCATACAAGACCTCTGGTAATTTTTCTCAATATGGACCTCCCTGCCAGCAAACAACATATATCTATTATTTCTTTAAATGTATTCGTAAAACTGTTTCTTATGAATGTATCTTAATAAAAACACTTAAGATAAACTGACATAACCATATTCACTGAAAAAGTGTTACTTAAATTAGTTAATAATTAACAGGAGTTATTTACCTGTCTGAGAACAGAAGGGTTGTTGATGCATAGTGGACTAACTGTAATAAAGTGAAACAAAATAAAGTCACATTTACTTGCTAATGTTTTGCTTCATTATTTTCATTCCTAAAGGTTTAAACTAAGAAAAGCAATATTTAGGGCATCTGTCATTCCAGGGCTTGAAATTAACGTTTTTTCAAAGTACCCAGCTGGGCACCAGAAGTTGAAATTTGGCAGACTGAGTGTGAATATTAGTAGCAGGCCATAAAATACTTTCAACATTTAACACGAACTACAATTACTGCATCTGTAGCTGTGTTTGATTTGATACAATAAAAAGTCTTGGCTGATAAAACTCATTACAGACTAACTCATTACACCTCTAAAAATTAATGGTCAATTTATTTTTCAAATCACCTGAGCTTTTACATCTGAATCGTAAATTAAATTCTCCCATAAGCCGTGGAATTCCGCTAAAAACAAATAAAAAAGGTAAGACAAAGCAGTGTAGACTAATCTTTACTACTGATTAATGAACTAGTAACCACACACAAGTTAGTAATTATAATTTCAAACCAGTAGTTAGTGAAAACACCTACAAAATGGAGTTTTCTAGTGTTAACTGTCTTTAACTGAGCTATCTCAGTCTGTTTTTATATTAACATAAATTATTATTGTTTCCTTCATTGTTTTATGTTGCTGTACCCCATTCCCTCGTTTTGTTATAATTATTTCCTTAGGGACTTGATTGTATTTTAGTATTTGATCTGGTCTGGAAAGGTGAGAGATTAGCTCTCAAGTAGTTCCAGGTTGAAGGAAGTCATCATTAACAATTAGTAAGGATTTAAACAGTAAAATGTTCCTGTTTTTTATCATTTTAGTAAGGGGGTTAATATTGTTTTACTTTGCCCTGTGTTAGGAGGGGAGTCATAGGAAGGGTGCATAAACTGGATGCACTTTAATTAACCCAAATTTGTCGAAAGGCACATTGTTAAATTTCCCCAACTAGAACCCATACCTTTCCTGTTACCAGCTTAAAAGAAACTAGCTTTGGCATCTTCGGTAATTTTTTATGTTTGATCAATCTCCATTTTCTCATGACAGAACAACCTATACTTACTAGAAGTGTGAGTTACAAGTATAAGGATAAATTAGATGTTGATAAACTGGCTGGGGCTGAAAGGGTTAAAAACATATGAAATGGGAAAATGCATACCTTCTTTGTGTAAATTTAGTTACCATGACAATGACAAAATGTAACAGTTATCATATTGCATGGTTATAAATAGAAAAAAAATAATAAAAGACAATATTAAAGTTAGTAAATGCAAGATGAAAATTTGAGGCGGCCATCACTGTTTTGGTAAGTAATTTTCCAATTAAACCTGGTGAATTTTGCTACTCAAAGACTAGTACTAATAATTTAATTTCTATAGTAATGTAGGCAACCAAAATCCAGGATTTGCTAATTGTTCCATTAGTGCCACAATAATAAAAGACTGTAATTAATAACATATTAGACTAGTGTATCTACCTGATGGTAATAGCCAGTGATTGGCAGCTGTAATATCTTCTTCAAGTTCCTCTGAGGCAGGGCCATCAGACAACAGTTGAAAAACATGAATGCTAAGTTGACAGTTTTGTAGATCTATGGACTGAATAAAACAACAGGCAGCTTTGAAGTCACTCAAAGTCACATACAATGATTAAAAATTATGTATCTAAAGTTATGTTGGCAAATTTGTTGATAACTACAGTAAACTATGTACATGGTACTATTTTAGTTACAAATTCATTACTGCCAATAGAGCCACAAAATTTTCTTTCCTCTCCTCCCTCCACCCCTTTTTTTCTTCATTATTTTTCCCTTTCCTCCACAAAAAAAAATGATTGAGCTGGCTCACCTGGCTAGATCTGTTTTTACTGTATGTGCTATTGGTAAAGATGATTTCAAACTTATAACATAAATTTGCACGTTTTTGTTCTAATTAACTGGAAAATTTTATGTACAAGACGTACGTAGTTCTTTTGCCACTGCTTCAAAAACTAGAAAGTTATTAAGTAACACAGAGCTCTCCAGTGTTGTGTTTTTCATGGTTGTTGTTCATAGATAAAAAACTAACAATTAATTATCTAATCTCAGTACTAGTCTAAGAATACAAGTCATAAACTAAAGAAGGTCAATCTATGTATCAGATTGCTTAAATTTCAATTTACAGCTCTAAGTTTCCATTTAATTTAATGTAAGTGTGTCAAGATGAATTAACACAATATTCACAAGGTGTATACCTGTCTTTCATTGGAAACTAGCTCAGTGTCCACGACAGAAACACTTATCACATGTTGATTTAAGAATTCGTCATCAAACTCAGTGAATCTTGTGTCTCCATACACATTCTTTTTATACAACAGGAATTGTCTCACATGTTCCTCAATGCCTTTGGGACTTGTTGTGCTGGGAGACGTACATATTTATTAAGAGACTTGATGTCTAGATAATAACAGGTGTCTAGGAAGGGCCAGGAGAGCTCAACAGAGTTGGGTATCTAATATCAGTTTTGAGCCCCAAAGAGGAGAACTCTAGAACTCTATAGGGGTAGGGGATGTTAGAACTCTAAGGGGAGTTATTAGAACTCAAAGGAATTATTACAGCTCTAAAAAGGGGTTAAGGGGGTTGACAGAGCTCAATAGGGGGTTATTAATGCTCTAAAGAGAGTTAAAAGGGCTCTAAAGGAATGTTACAGCTCTAAATTAAAGTAAAGGGGATAATAAGCTCTAAAGGGGATTATTAGAGCTCAATAAGGGGGTTGACAGAGCTCAAATGGGGGTTGTTAGTACTCTAAAGGGAGTTAGTAGGGCTTTGAAGGGGGGGGGTAGAGCTCTAAAGGGGTGTTAAAGCTGTAAGGGGGTTATTAGAGCACAAAATGGGGATAATTAGAGCTCAAAAGGGGGAGGGGGTATGAGCTCTTAAATTTTTAGTCACATTAATTCACAACTTGGAAAGACTTGATCATGCATTGTTATAGTATCAGCACTCAAGAGCATCGTGATAAATTCATAGTTAAAGGTATATCAGTTTTTTTTTACTATATATCAATCAAGAATCAAGCTTCTTCAGGCTCAGACTGTTCGCAAGGACCAAACTGTTGCCGACTTCTCTAAAGTTCTGTTTATAGTCTGTTCACTATTTTGAAATTAATTCAAATATAAAAAAAGAGAGACATCAAATTTTGATCAACAGGTAAAAGTAGTTAGTGGATTTTGTTTAATAGTTTCTCCATCGTGATCTGGCAGCCAGAAATGCAATACAATAGCTAATATCTTTTTATTTCTACTCAATGCTCTACCTTTTTTACTACAATAATATTTGTAGTTTATTAGCTGGGCAGAGTACAGGGTACATGAAAAAACCCGTGACGGTTATCAAGTCATGTACCCTTTGGAAAAATATAATCTATCTGATCGCTATTTACATAAACGTAGAACTTATTTTGCGGCTGCACAACAGCAGGATCGGAAGGCATCCTCCACTTGTAAACTTACCTGTGAGGTTCTTGGCAAACTTCAATGTGATAATTTAGCGAAGTTGTAGAAGGAAGGGCATCCGAAAGGTCCCTCACTTGATCCATACGATTTCTTTGACGTTCGAGCGACCCTTAAAAATGCTTTTCGAATTTTTTTTCTCGAACGAAACTAAAAATACATATTCAAAATTTTCCGCCAAATGTTACTTGAGCCCTCATTTAATGTGCAAGCGTTATGGTTAGTTTTTACCATGCGCAAAATAAATTTGAGCCTGCCGTGTAGTTTAACAGCGACTTCCTAAAACAATTCGTGCGCAATTAGTTTTGGGCTTTTCCGTTTCCGGAAGTGAGCGCCATATTTCAAATATGAAAGTAAACTTGTTTTGAAAATACGATGAAACGGTGTATCTCTAAGTAACAGCGCCAAAGGCTAAAACTCAACAATGACTCTACCGGCTGAGAAAGTTCATGAGCTGAAGCAAATAATTCATAATCATTTATCGCAAATGAATGTGCACACGAAAATTAAGGGATGTTTAGACGAATCTTTCACAGACGAAGATAATGGAAGAGGGGTCGATGAGGCAACTTTATTAGACGCTTTAAAGCAACGCGGGATCGTAGACGACGTGATGAGGACGCTGAAGTTTGAAGGCGTTGATGGAGTACAGAAAAAAAGTGACAAACTAAAACATTTTGTCGAGGATGATCAACCAAACAGAGGTACTTGCCGAAACACGTCAAACTTTGAAATTTACTGGAACTTGGAGTGTTGTTTGTATAACAAAACACAACCCACTTCGGTCAATTTTGTTGGAGGGTTTCTTGAAACAGATCAAAACAGATGCAATAGATTTATGAGAAGTATAGATAGCTTGCTAATCCCGTGTTCGTATAATAACTGGCTCTACGTATAATATGATAAATTATATTCTTGGAGTTGGATGCTGTTCCAAAAAATAACTTGCCCTGTTTTCTTGAATGTATAGACCGTTTTTTCTAAGTATTAAAGGATATAATTTTCACAGTCACTCATACTTCTTTATACATACAGTAATGGACACCAAACTCCACATTTTCATTTCGGGAGTTAAAAGATATTATCCTTACCCAACCCTTACCATTACTCTTAACCCTAACAGTGATTTCGAGAATTTTTAGTTGCTCATAAAGCGAGGTTTAACTCCGATATTTCGGCTTCAAGAACAATAGTTTTGTATGCATAATTAAGTATGGGCAAGGAAGGAAATTTAGCCGATAAAGATCAAACATATAGAAGTGCTTGTGTCTTCTGCCCTAACAGTGAATGTGGACCCCACAAAGAGATACCTTTATGTTCAAGTGTTAGGTGGAAAAGCTTTTTTAGAGCATCTACAGGAGCCTGAGCCAGTTCCTGGACAAGCTTCTTCAACATTTACTCTTCATGTACATTTTCGAGGGCAGCGGTTTCAGTCAAGACCTGTGCCATGTGCCTGTGAGCCTGATATTAACGAAGGTATTGTATTATTAGCACTGAAGCTGAACCACTATCTTAATACTTAGTCTTCATCTTGTAAGTAGTGTGCCTTACATACAATTTTGAAGAAGTTAAGCTAGCTAAATCCTTTCTCAAGCCTAAGTGGCCCATAGGCATAGGGCGTGTCAGCACTTATCTCAAGTCTCTGTAGCGCTAAGGGGATGAGATTGTTTGACTCCCCTTAGACAAGCCACTAATCCAACACAGGTTTAGTCCCCAGTAGAAGACTTTTGTCTTGAAACTTTGACCACTTGATGATTGTACCACAACTTGATAATAATTAATAAACAGGGGGTCCTATAAGCCCTTTGAAGGTAGAGAAAAATTTTTTTAAAAAATATTCGAAGCTTTCTGGGATGTTTAGGGGACCTAACAGTATGAACAACATACATACCATCCACTTCCAAAAATTACTGGCCTCTAGCAGGTAAAACTACACAGTGATCATGTAGGTCAATTTTTAAAGTTAAGACTTATAAAAAATCTTAATCTTAGCTGAAATATCTGTTTTCAGGCTTTCTTCTTGAGCTACAAACTCACAGAGGCAAAATGGCAGATGCCTCTAGTTTGTTGGCATTACCAGACCTGATTCATTTAGTTCTTATCAAAACGTCAACTAGTGGTGACATGACTGTTGTAGCATCCCATTATCTACAGTGGCGAAGCATCCTCACAATGGCCCATGGAAGACACTCTTGTTCAGTTGAAGTTAATGGCATTGGTACTGAATCAAAGGTTCCTGTTGGAATACTGGACATCAAACTTGAAATAATTCCAAGGTTTTCACAGGTTAGTTCAGAATTTGTGTTTTTGTATAAAAAATTAATATTTAAAGCCCGGCGCACACGAGAGGAAACGGCTGAGCAAAAAGTCTCGCAAGGCCGTTAGCTCAGCTGTTTCCTCCCATGTGCGCGTAAATTTTGGTGAGGTTTTTGCCTCACGAGGTCATGAGACATATCTGTCATGTTTGATAATTTTTGCCTCACCAAAATTTATGCGCACACGAGAGGAAACAACTGAGCTAACTGCCTCGCGAGACTTTTTGCTCAGCCGTTTCCTCTCGTGTGCGCCGGGCTTAAGGGATGGTGTTAAATAGATTTGTCTTAAATTTGATCAAGGAGGCATTCTCCTTCTTTTATTTTCAGAGTTTTTAAATCCATCTTTTTAAAATTTAAGAACTTTGTAAAAATCCATGGGGCTTAATTAGGCCTAG
Organism: Hydrozoanthus tunicans; assembly: GCA_026413305.1. Classification (NCBI taxonomy): domain Eukaryota; kingdom Metazoa; phylum Cnidaria; class Anthozoa; order Zoantharia; family Hydrozoanthidae; genus Hydrozoanthus; species Hydrozoanthus tunicans. The sequence continues at coordinate 59,971 of JAOBAT010000017.1, forward strand.
TATTCAACAACAAATTCAGTAATGCTCAGTTATTTTATTTTTCTTAAACAGCCTTAAATGGTGCTGGTAGAAACTGAAAAACATACCTTCCTCTCTACACTTTAAGCCCCAGCCAGTTTTGCAACATCTTACTTCTTATATAACTCATACAGTAGAAAGACACTTCAATTGGTAATGAGAAAACTATATATGTTTGATCAAAGATAGCAAATTACTGAAGATGAAAAACAAAATTCTTCTAAACTGGTACCAAGAAAAGTGCGGTTCTTTTTGGGAGAATTTGTATCTAAAGCAATATGGCATTTGGCATATATATTATTGGGTTGGAAGGAGTTCCAATGTGTTTGTATACTGGTTCATGAGAAAACGGAAGCCAGGAATTGGCTTCTGTTTTCTCATGAACCCCCAGCAATTTAGGGTTTTTTTTTGTCAAACTAATGTTAGAATAAAATTGGTCATTTTGTCACTACACCCTACACTCATTGGTCTTTGATTTTTGAGGGAATTAAGTTATGTAAGCTTGAGATGGGGTTAGTTAATCCCTTATTGTAGCTGTTAACTTAGGATTGTGTACCTATAGGTTTTAACTCAAGAAGTGGTCCAAGCACAAGCAAATTTGGAACACAACAGAAGGGCTGAGCGAGAGAGACTCTTTCTAGTGTATGCAAAACAGTGGTGGAGAGAATATCTCCAAATCCGATCATCACACAACAACAGATTAGTCAAAATTTTTGCGCAGGATGAAAATGGTACCAACCAACCAGTCTGTTCTTATCTGAGGCCTTTACGTGCTGGGAGGTTATTGGATACCCCACGGCAAGCTGCCCGGTTTGTAAGCCTTCTGGGGTATGAGCAGACACCTTCAGTGGGAGGAGGAAGGACAGAGATTTGGAGCAGTTTACATGCCTTTCTTTGTAAAGGGAAGGGAGTGAGTTCAATATCAATCTTGAAAATACTCAGTTTAAGTTTTTTAGGGTTTCAGTAAAGTTTGGAGTAACTTTGGAGTTCAGAATTATATTACAGATGGAATGATAGTACAGGGTGGAAAATCTTCCAAATTTAATGATAGTTAGCACAGGACAAAAAAAAACAAAATGAAATTTGCACAAATCACAGTGAGAAAAGATATTATTCAAAATTCAGCATCTTATTTCATTTAAGAATTCAGCTCCTTCATGCTGAAATTTAGGAACATTTTTTTTCTTCAATTCTAGACAAATTTTGAGCATATGCGCAGAAAGTTTATCTCTACTAGAGGTACCTTGAGCACCTGTAAAGAGTCTATTCTGTGCTACTGTACCTGCATTTTTTGCCCTTCAAATCATGTGACATCACACCTAGGTATCTAATCAGCTTAGTTTTCCAAGCTTTTGTGCTAAAATTCTTTAATCCTCCACAAAATTTATTTTTAAACGGGTTACAAGTGTCCCAGCAGAAACTATACAGGTCAAACTTCATTTATTTTAAATACTTTTACCTAGTTTAAAGATTTTGCTTCACTAGCACTTTAAAGTGCTATTGAAGCCATTAATTTTTGTCATTCATTTTGTTCTATACTTACTAGTGTTTGCAGTGAATTAGTGAGTTTTATGCCCCAACACAGCTGGGACACCAGCCACACAAATTTTGCCATGATCAACTGATATGAGTTGACTAGGAAAGTGAGACTGATCTCCCACCTTTATAAACATGTGACATCACACATATCTAATGAGCTTAAAAATTCTTGCAGATTTGCACTAAAATAGGCATTTTGCCTTCACAAATTCTCTACGAAAATTTTTTTTAATACCTGTTATTTTTAAGTGTCTTAGTGGAAAACTTCAGTTTTAAATATTATTTCAAACTGGTTTGAAGATTACACTTCAAGTGGTAACAATGTTAAATATAGAACTTATAATGACTCTTTGACTATTCATACATGTATGATGATTTGAATCACCTGGGCCCAGTTGTTCAAAAGACAATTACCCCTAGTCCAGGGTTAATTACAATGACCACCAATACGTTTTGTTAAGAGTTAACCCAGGTTTAAAGTTAATCAGCTTTCGAACAACCGGCCCTGATCAATAATCTTTACGTCCTTGTAACTGATCTTTGTAAAGCACCTTAGAGCATTCACATGGAAAAGGCGCTATGTAAATAAGCACCACTTTTCCTTTACTTTATGCCCTGGAGCCAGTTGTTCGAAAGCCAATTAACCTTAAACCTGGCTTAACTCTTACTGAAACTTATTGATTGCCATGGTAATTCTAACTGGATTAGGGCTAATCAGCTTTCGACCAACCAGCCCCTTACAAGTAGTCTTTATGTCCAGGACTGCGAAGACCATGGTTTGTTGCTGTGCAGTTTGCTCCTCGGCTATGGATTAAATGCGTATGTTTGTGTTGGGACAAAAGCCAAAGGAGCAGCACACACCTGGGTGATGACTGTCAGCCAAGATGGCGAAGTTACCTTCTGGGAGAGTTTAACAGCACACAGGTATGAGCGACATTTAAGAGCATTTTCTTATCCCTCCAGTCTTGGTTAATTCGCTATTATGCACAAGATAACGACTGGCATATTTTCTCCTAATTCCTAGTGCATAAACGTCTAAAATTCCCCTAAAAATGCACAGTGAGAATCTGTAAACCTTAGTTTTGATATCCACAGTGTTGTTGGTACAAGGAAGAGATTACCAACTGTGGCCTTCCCTGGGTTTCTTTTAGTGAGGTAAAATTTAAAATGCATTGTGGGAAAATGTACAGCTGCCAATTTTATGAATGGTCATTCAATTCATATTCTGTGTACGTTTTGATAGAAACCAACAAACCGCCTGCTTTATCTGTAGATACATACACCAGACAACCAATCTTGAAGACCCTTTTTACTCTAGGTTACTAGATTATGAACAGTCCCTATTTTCCTCTTTAGTTCCTTGTAGATGGTAAATCAAAATGGTGGATGCGAGAGAACTGGTACTAGGACACTCTCTCTTTCTCCCCATCCCCCCTTCCTCATTAATTTTTGTCCTAGTCCCGGTTCTCTTGCATCAGCCAAGTCTTGACTCACAGACTTCTACAACAACCTAAAGAGGAAAATAGTCTACTTATCTGAAAAGGACTGAAAAGGTCTTCAAGATTGGTTGTCTGCTAGGCTACAAGATCATTGCTTACAAAATAAATAGTTAACTGTAGCTACTATGATTCAACCTTAGGACCTTTGAAAGAAAAACTTGCTCTCCAGGCTTGGACTGATGGCTCACCCATGACCTTCTTTCTTTGCTAGGTACACACACCAGCCGATCAATCCCGATGACCCTCCACCGCTAAAGCAAATCAAGCCTCAACATCCTTACAGAACAGTGGGCTGTGTTTTCAACCATCAGTCCTTTTATGCTAATAGCCAGGTAAAAAAGTAGATGTAATGATTTATATCCTTTCTAAAGCCAAGTGGCCTATCAGGCTGGCACTAATGTCCGGTTTCCGTAGCGTTAAGCGGATGAGAATCTTTGACTCCCTCTGGACAGAACACTAATCCATCGCAGGTTAGCCGGCTCCCAGCAGAAACTGGTACTCATTTATATAGCTGAGTCGACTGGAACAAAGTCAGTTAATTATGATTAGTGTCCTGCTCAAGGACGTAACATAGTGGTGTGACCAGGGCTTGAACCCGCGTCCCTAGGATTATGATTGGAAAACGCTAACTGCTTGGTTTGAACAAAACACTATTCACTCATTTTGTAGCAGTCTTTAAAAACATTGAAAATGGCCACTATTTTGGTACAACAAATATCGAGTCATGGAATATCATCATGCACTTTTAGATAAGAAGAGGAAAAAAAAGAAAGGTTACATGGGCTCTTTAATGTTATGCAATTTCAGCCCTCAGATGCAGTTGAGTGTTGCCAGTTTGAACTTCACAATGAATCGCTTTGGAAGTCAATGAGCGAGGAGGCAATTCGCTCTGTTTGTGGACCCAACATTCTAGTAAGTGCCTGAACCCGGTGTTAATAACATTAGTCTTAAATAAAACTTGTTATGTGAAGTTTGTGTCCACATCAGCAATTCAAATTTGATAATCCTGTACATAAATCTAACGTGAAGCAATTAATTTTCATCTTTTCCACGGTTTGAATTTCCCGCGCGCCGCCATTTTGAAACGCGACGTGTTGTGGTTGTCGTGCCAGACCCCCTGTCATTCATCGAGAGTGGAGACTAGCACTGCAACCAACATCTGTCCCCTGTCAAAATGGCGGCGCGCGGAAAATTGATGAAAATAAATTGCTTGAAGTTAGATTTATGTGCAGGGTTATCAAATTTTAAGCTGCTGATATAGACACAGACTTAATAAAAGCCTCATTACACACCAACAATGTTATACAGTAGAAGTTTCCTTGGACACTTGAAGAGGCTAGTCAAGAGAAATGTTTCCAAACGAAGCGTATGCTGTTGACTTTTCATGTTTGAATTAAAATTTCAGCATATAAAAATGGTTTATTGGTAATATAAAATTGCACAGATCGTGAAACACTCTGTATTTTACAAATATCAATAAAAGGTTATATTATTTACATCTCTGAAAAAAAAATAACCGGGAGAATGAGCCGGCCTACATTAATGTGATAAAATTTAAAGATAATTAAATGCAGAATAATAATGACATAAATTCTAAGCTTTATTTATATAACTTGTAATTGAAGGGAAAAACTACGTTTAAAGCGCTCAGTATTACACTTAAAGCCAGAAAGCTTATTATTGTCGCGCAAGTGCCGGTCATGCGCATGAGCTCTGGTCAGGGGATGAGATAGGCCAGCTTACCGTCCCTGCTTTGAATCTTTTTAAATACTTTGCTACATAGGCGTTGCCGATTATCGTCCAGACGAGGACAACATGTTGCTTTCAGGGCTTCGCAATAGCTAAGATGTGGGTAGATGGCTCTGAGAGCCCTCTTTTGTATCCACTCGATCTTGTCGCTCAAGTAGCTGGGTAAACTTGTTTGCCAGACAAAGCAGCTATACTCAAGGATTGAGCAGATCAAAGCAACATGAATATCCAAAAAGTGCTCCAACTCCACAGGTAGAAAAGGATGACTTCCCAATTCAATCTGCTTACTGACTGTGTATTACTAATGCCCTTTGACATGCAGCCGTCCACCCCAGCCTACCCCCCTCTGTGTCTGTCGACTCTGGATACAGCGATGGTTAGTAACGACATGGAGTATGAACTTAGGCAACTTGTGAGTGACCACAGACAGGTGAGTCTTCAATATAACAATAATGATATTTTAACTTTTTAAACTTGCAATACAATAACGTTTATTTGGTTCTCCCTACCCAATTTACAGCGAATTTGTTTAAATAAAATACCTATTCTAACAATAGTTACAAGGTACTTTGAAAACCTTATAGGACTACACTAACTAAACTATATAAAGTAAACTAACTATACAAATGATACCTGATAAAAGCTACCCACATATATTTAGTAATAAGCTAAGTTCTACACATTTCCGGTGGTAAAAATCTTCCAAGTAAAAACGATTTAAGGTGTAATTTGAAGGATAGAAGAGATTTACGTTGTTAGGTTCGGCAGAGTTGTGTTCCAGGTTTTTACTTCGCGGTATTCGAATGACTGTTGGGAAAGTGTAGTTCTGAATCTAGGAAGATGGAGGTTTGAGGAGTTTGGAGTACTGTAGTTACGAATTTAAGATCTTTTTGGCAGGAGGGGCAAGAGGGAATTTAAGAGACCTTCAATTCCCTCTTCGCATTCTCCCTCCCCTCCCTAAAAAATGGAGTAAACGAATTCTATTTATCGTCGTTGCCTGTTCTCCCAAGCCAGTGACTTATTTTTGATTGCTCGACGGCACAGATCTCGGCGTGAAAGTCGATTTTGTGGAGGGGGGGAAAGCGGCAAAATCTGAGAAAACTAAACCCTCAGAGTCAGAAGAAAATCGACAAATCTTAGCCAACATGCAAACCCAGGGTTCGATCCCGGGTCCACAGAGGTGGGAGGCACGAGCGCTAACCACTCAGCCATTCCGATGCGCGCCACTATGCAGGCTACCACTAAGACTAAAGATTGTATTTTAATCAAACTACTTACTTCACAACAGGATCTTGGTTTGGCTACGGTCTGGGATGACGAGCTGAGTTACATACTGACGCCCGCACTGGCGTCTTACGAACTCGAGCATTCGACTGGGGTCTCGGTTGGAAACGAGGAGTTCCAACAGGCCATTCGACGCGCCATTCCTGATGGACACACCTTTAAAGGGTTTCCCATTCAGTTTGTACATAGAAACGCCCGCCGAGCTTTTGCCACGTGTTTGAGGTACAGATAAACAAAGAGGACAGCAACGTAGACTACTACGGCAGAAAATATTATTAGTGAACACAACTGATAGATGCGCTTTAGAATGTTCCGTGTTGGTTACCTGTTCGCCGTTGTATCTTGTCGTCAAAAGTCGTGACGTAATAAGGGGAAGTCATAATTGGAAAAATTACAAACCAACATTTGTTACTTGAGTTACAGGACTGAGGATCTTGAAACTTCGAACAGTTGTTTAACTATAACACTAAACAGACTGACACACGTTGTAAAAATAGCTGTTGTGTTGCAATTTATCCCATTGGGTTCCCCCTATTACGCCACAACTATGGTAATTTGCATATTTAAAAAAACCTTGATATCTCAGCAACCAAAAGAGATGCTTCAATGAAATAAGTGACAAATTTCTTTTTCAAAAACCTTTCATACAAACTAAGTTCCACAAACGTGATATGAACACTTTAAGTGATAAAACATACATTTTGATTTTAAACAGTAAAGTCAAGATGGTATGGGGACATGAGATTTCCGGTACAAAATAATTGTTTTTGTTTTGTGAGCTTCAATTTACCGGAGTAAAACTAAAACTAAGGTTGGTTATTACCAGGATTTTTGTCATAACGATGCGAGATCATTATATCGAGGTTTTTACCGACACAAGTTACTGTAATTTTACCGGACCCAAAAAAACTGGGACTTCGTTATATCGAGTTTCTTTACTTCGGGGTCGCACTGTACATGAAACTGTCTCACCATTTAACAAAAACAAGTGGAAAACCTTCCTCCTAGTTAATTATCAGCGAATTTTAATTGATGTATACATGGCGTAGTTTTCCCTTAGCTTAATTATTTACTTTTTGTAAACTCTAGGTTTTTTTTATAGAATTAAGCATAAACTTGAAAACAAAATGCCATGTCTAAAAGGCCATCTAGTTCTGTTCTTTTAACATGTTTCATTCTTTTTTCACAGATCGCCTGTTTGTGAAGAGATCATATGCTGTCGAGGCGATCACGTGAGACTTGCTGTTCGAGTGCGTGTGTTTCTGTATCCTGAGAGCGCATGCGCAGTGTGGATAATGTTCGCTGCTAAATACCGGTGTATCTTGTAACGAGACGTTAAACACTAGAGACCTTCAGAATCAACGAGTACAAGCGAGAGTTTTTTAGAGCCTTTCGTGCCAGAAGTTGCAAAGAAATTGAGCCATCTCGTTACAAGTGTTGCAAAAACTTGTTGTGATCGTCTTTTAACAACGAGATTTGCTAAAGGCCGACTGCAACTTTTGTCTACAACTGTTGCATCAGTGCAATTCGCCCGTGTTTTATTTAGCGGTCATTTACAATCGTGCATCTTTTGGCCTTGCAATACAAAAACTCGTGTGCATCTCTTAGAAATGGTGGAGACCCGTCAAACTGCGTTATTAACAGTTATAGCAATTGTCTTGCAACGAAAAGAAAACACGGACGATGTGTAAATTCCGATCGGATAAAGTAATAGTTTGAGCGAAGAACAGATCTGGGGATTTTGGAGCAATTTTATAATAGTTTAGACTTGAAGACCAGGAAAGCTATCGAAGATACCTTTACATGTCAGCGCTTGGGGTTGGTCAGAAAGTAACGAAAACATATACCACAGGCCTCACCACTCAGATAACTTTGTTGTAAAATCGTCAAAATGGCATACAATTTTAAAACATGTTGCAAAGTTCTACAACTTATTTTGAGTTGCATTTAAAAGTTTTAGGAATGGCTTACACGAAATAATTCGTGCCGTATGTATGGCGAAAGCGAGTTGCATGAAACAGTTGTAGACAAAAGTTGCACCGTGTAAATCGGCCTTAAATAACTCGGCGCGTGGACTTTGAGATTTGGCAACACAACGAGATTGCGTGATTTCTCCGCAATTTTGGAACGCGCAGTTTGACGAATGGGAAAAAAACTTGTACTCGTATTCGTTATCGCATCTGAATATTCTATATGATATTGTTTCAGCTGTACAGCAATTGTCTTTTTATTAGAAACGACTGGTTTTATTCCTATTAAATAGATTGCTAGTGTTAGATTTTAAATTTTTTTGTACTACAAATAATTGTAAATCGAGTTTTGTCTGAATAGATTAGTTTGAAAAGGAAAGAAAACTGTACCAAAGCTAACAGCGCAACAAACTGCCCGAAACCTCATTTTGCTGGTTTTGTTGTTTTCTGTTTGGTACTGAAAGAAGAATCGACATTTTGTTATGCTATTTCTTGCTTTCTTAAGAGGGGATTACAGTAGAGTGCCACCTTTTTGCCACTTTTTGTAGTGATATTTTTAAGGATATAACCGTCCATACTTTCAATTGTTTAAAACCCTACAATACGATTGCGAACTGATTAGCATGCACAATTGTCAATCATGATATTGTGTTACCGTAAGGTGTTACCCGAACTTTCTAGCAATCTGTCTATCTTGCCTTTGTAGGAGGATAATATCAATTACTCCTATTATTATTATTATTATTGTTGTTGTTTTTATTATTTTATTATAATATTATGTTTTTCTCACGAGCCAAGGCCTGTAGCCGAATTAAATATAGTATTTATTACAACATTGTAGTCATGAAGTTTATTATGGCGCCAGTTTTAAGAGAGTTGAGGCTTTTCCTAGTCCATTGCTTAACAAATGGTGCATACACACTGTTCACTAACGTAAGTTAAAAGCAAATACACATAAATTGTTCAAGGTAAAACAGTAGACGAGTACGTAACTACTCTTTTGCTTGACTCCTCAACTGTTAAGGAAGGTTAACTCCAAAGGTTGAGTTTTGTTTCTAGGTTAGGCATTGTGGATTTCTGAGGGAAAAATCTTGTTACATATAACCATAATCTTTCCCATTTTGTATAAAAGTATCACAATCTAGCTGCAATATATACAAACAAACACATTTTGGCCCGAGATAAAATTTCGTCTAAAACAACGCTACGAGATCCTTTGAACAGCTTCATTTATCGGACTCGGTTTTTTTCCCGCCTACTACAGCTTATTTTTTTCTTCAATTTTCTGCAGTTGATGACTTAGAAATGAATAATGTTGTTGATTTCTTGTCGAGTTAAGTTTTTTAGCTAATTTTTCAATTTAACCGGGGTAGCGAACACCTCCAATGTCGACAACACACTGTTCACACACAAATCTACACTCGTACATTACAACCATGATATCGTGCAATACAAAACAAACAGCAAAACAATGGAATGTAGTCTTGGCTTCTATTTGCGAAAGAGTTACTCAGCAAAAAAAAGACTTTCGAACCACTATCGGCCAAAGACTACAAAGCCATGGAGACCGGAGAGGTTTGGTCGATCGGGCCACTATACATCACTTTGCCTTGATATCGTTTGCTTATTTATCTAAAGTGTTTTCAAACACGCGACGTGCTTTCTGCAGTTTCTAAAATTAACGAAGTTACCTATGGTGGTTTAATAAGTGGACCAGACAAAAAAACACGTGTTCACAGTGTCGGCCTAGGCTGCCCGGGGGTATGACTCGTATTTTTAGGGTTAAAATCGTGATTCCAAGATCCTGGTATTTTCTAGGGTTGAATAATGCAGATCTATCACACGGCTTTCAGTTCTTCGTTTTAGCAAACATGTACTGAATAAGAAGTAAAGACAAAGGTCATTTGGTGAACGTCGTAAGATACTCGCGTGCCTTTGATTTATTGCATATATTGATCACGAGGGGACTTGGCGCCGACCCACTAGCTATCCGGGTAAAAATGTCAAATTGTAGAATATTTTTGTGCCTTTCTGATTTTTAGGGTATTTTTGGGACTTTTCCGATAGTATACGCTGTATCTTAAGCCCCAAGTCAATTTCTACAATATTGTGTTAAGGTATACTTATAATAGAGTTTTTCTTTTGTAGTCTTCTATGTTCTTTTTCTCCACCTGAACAACGCGAGGAATTACAGCCAAAAGAAGGAAGGATTTTTTGGATCTGAATCTTTGGCCAAAGGGATCGGATATTTTTGTTTCCTTGATAGCTGGGAAGGCGCCAGAATTATATGGGTCGCGAAAAAAAGCGATCACGGATTTTTTCGGTATTGTATTTTTCTTCATCTCAAATCACTAATACTATGCACATAAGCACAATTTACTGAGTACAATATGTTAAAAAAGTAGGGATTGCTTTTGGTAGATAAACTCTGAAGTCGGGTATGTTTGGCCATTCAATATGAACCCTGTGCCCAGTCATCGAAATATGTGAGTGCCCGTCCCCCCTCGGAACCTTTATTTATAGACAAGTTATCATCCGTTTCTATTGAATTCATCCGGCAAACGTTTTATCAGTTTCCACGTTCAAAATATAAGTTAAAAACTGCAAGGGTTCTAACTCATGGGTTAGTTAATCTCGTAATTAATTTAGGAGATAAATTCTGGCAATATTAAAGATTCATTGAGCACATACAACATCAAAATTCCTCTCTCAAAACATATTTGTGCTACCTTGTTAACATTGATTTTTATTCCAAGACCTAAAAACATATTTCTGACAGATTTTGTCTGTCTCAGTTATTTTACTATCGTATTGTTAAAGTGTCCATAACACTAAAAATTATTTTTGTTACCACTAAAAGTGTTTGGAAATCAAGAACGTTCAAGAAAAAAAAATTTGAAATCGGTCGTTTGCTCGATTTTTTAATCTATGTTTGAAGTTCAGGTTATGTTGGTTCACGACTGTGTTTTAAGGGGGCTGGGTTATGACGTCATTTCTGGACATCTCTGTATCAAAACACAGCAAGATGGACACGAATGAATCAGATTTTTTATTCAGAAGTACATTCCAATTCCTCATACAGTTCTCAGTTCTTTTGTACCTTTGTGTTTAGAAAGATCTCATTTGCTCAATATTATAAGTCGGCAATGACGTCACAACCTAGTCCACCGAAAACGCGATCGTGAACCAAGAAGTCTGGAAATTTTGCTTGATCGAGCCTTTGCATAAAAAAAAGCAATTTGGACAAATTTGGGGAATTCTTTTTTTTTGCAGAAGTACTTTAAATTGTATGTGAAATGATTTGATCACAGAAAAGTTGTTAGCGTTATATACACTTTAAGAAAAGGGAAATGTTGTTTACAAGATCGAAATTAGAAACATGTTTTTCAAGAGTAACCGGAGATGAACAGAAATAATTCCGGATATTTGCAGTCTTGGCTTATTCATAACAAATCAACTCTAACCCGTAAACAAGTAGTATAATAAGATACAACATGATATAGTAACATCGTATCTAAATACATTGTTTCCCTTATCGCCAACAAAAGCTTTATATTTTCAACTCAATTCCGTACTATGGCAAGTTGAAACCCTTCGTATCTCAGTTTTACCTTAATGGCTTATCTTAGTTACTTCTTGTCATTGTCAAACGTGAACCATGTATTTATGACGCTTGAGACACTTTGATGGTAAAAATCGACGCTTGTTTATTTGAATTTTACGATTTAATCAAGGGCATATATAAACGATCGCTTTTGATAAACTTCCCAGTAGATGGCGCCGTCAATTACTGTGGAACCATCCATCCTAAAACAAACTAATTTCCAAGCTTTTTCCTTTAAATAAACAAATTTAAATCAAAACTAGCATTTGCAAATACTAAAGACTTCCAGTAAAAAGTCTACTCCGGGTAATGTATTAATTACGTATATACGATATAAAGCCTTTTTTGCAAACTCCGATACAATATTCAGCTGTAACAATATACACTTATTTGTTTCCCGAGGGGCTTTACTTTAAGTGCTTTGTTATATATTTAGACTTTCTCTTTTATTGAGACTTTTTTCGGTGACGTGTTCGGCGCACGGACAACAACTGCGCAGTTGTATTTGATCAGGGGCATTTTCTTGAGTGAAATTCTAGTATACAACAATAATTATTTTCACACTTGAAGTTTACTTTAAATATGCAACAATTTCTCACAACATTTATAGAGTACTTGGTCTCCAGAAGTAGTAAAAAACTAGTCGAGTCTGGACACTCAACTTTTTAAAATTACTTAAAAAACGTTTTCTGGTAGGAGATTTTCTAATTTGTCAGGCTAAAACCTTTTGGTGATACTCGCCCAGTTGCTGCTCTTTAATTTTAGATATTAGATATTATCTAATTACATATTTTTGTTATAAACTTCTTGCTCTCTTATAGCATATTCTCTTCAATGAGGCAATAAAAAAAGTCCTGCAAGTTAAAATGACCTTTATACTCAAATTGTGAAACACCATGTCAACAAATGGTACAAGACAACATTGAGTTTGACAATATCAGTGGAGTGAATTGATTTTTTTCATGACGATGCAAAAATCTCAAAAAGAAGCTATTTCAGAAATTTATTTTGTCATGATTCACAATTTGAGAGCTGAAACAAACAAAAAGAGCATTCAGTAATTTGTCATTGAGCATGAATATATGTGGATCGAAGGTTTTGATGCCAATACTATCAAAATATCTGTTTAGAAAGAGAGTTGAAACCGCAAACTGGATAAACAATCTAGTGTCCAAAAACAGCACCCAACACAATATAGGTATAGCCGAGATTGTAGTTTACGGGTATATATAGAGGTAGGACAGAAGCTCGAAATCATTCCCTTCAGCTGTGTCTGAAACTTTGAGATTGAGATTGGTGAGAGCTGAGCTGAGAAACGAAGATGAAGGCCTGGATTGTTCTCTCGCTTGTGGTGTTCGTGTTTGTACTGATGTCTCAGGCTGCACCTGCTGGTAATCCAGAAGAAAAGGTACTTTGTTTTCCGAACCCTTTTTTTTTCTCTTCCCAGTTATCAGTTTTAAAGTAGCTCTATGTGATTGTAGAGTTTCTAGTCAGTAAGGAAAAATTAGCTTCAGCAATTTTTTCACTCAACTTAGACGGGCTATTTTTTCGAAAGTTAAAGTATTTGATTATAATGTCCTGCATGTTAAACTCCAACCGCTAAATGTTAAGCACCGAATTGGCGATTAGCTCGATCTTTCTACCTTGGTTCGAATACTCTGAACTGTGGTGTATGAATTGAAAATTCTCGTCGCTTGAAACCATTACACCGAAGAAGCTTACAGCAAGTTTTCGAAAATGCATGCTGTTTCAATTTGTTAATTCACATTGCCGAGGATTCATGGAAATAAAAAGACGTGTTGGTTCGCTTTGTAGTCAATCGGGCAGAAAACTCAATCACTCTGTGAGCTCGAGGTTGTTATCCGAAAGTAATTATTTCTGGTGCGACCAGAGCAAACCTTAGTACCTGGTAACTGTACACCAAACCTAGATTAAAAAAGACTACAGATAGTAACAAACAGCGTCCTCAACATGTAACACATTCAAGAATGAATTAAGGTGAGCAATTATGAAATAATGGTACGGTTTTCGTTTCTTCTTATTTCAACAGAAAGAAGAAGCAGCAGAAAAAATTGACCGGTCAGTTGAGGAATCTGATGACAAGGAAACTGAAACGAAACACGAGTAAGTTTTTATCAAAACCTTTTGTAATATAAAAACCATTTTGTTAGTTGCCTGCAAGATGAAAAATTAGTAACGCAGTGAATTAGTTAATATGTAAGTAAACAAACGACTGAACAACAAGTTTTAAAGTACTTCTGCGAAAGGAACTTTTAGTCAAATCGCCTTTTTTTCCTCGGTAGCTCAAAGTAACAAAACCTTTGGACATCCGATCGCAGTTTTTGGGGAACAGTGGCGTTATTCCCGACTCGCCAGTAGTATTAAGTAATGTTTCCTTTTCTTAACACAACAAGGCAATCGAGCTGAGAATGAAATGAAAAATCAAGTTCTTAATCACAATTAAGTCTTCCAATTACTGTGTTTTGATCTTAAGATGTCCGGGCATGACGTCATCCTAACCGACTCAAATTCCACGAACACGATTGAGAAACAAACAAAAATAGAACTTCAAACGCATGTAAAAAAACAAGAATACGAAAACAGTTAATCTTTCAGTAAACGTCCATGTTTTCTCGACAATTTAAGTGAATAAAAAATATTAGTATTATAGGCACTTTAATTAACCAAATTTTCCTACACGCGCGAAGGTAATGACTATGTGATAAAGATAACTAAAGGAATTTCGGTGTCCAAAAATTGCCCAAATAATTAACTACTGCCTGTCTACAGCATATGCTTTGAGTTTGATTGTTTGAAACTTGAAAACCTAAAGCTTTTGAAATATTAACCAGGTTCCGGAGTTCTTAGGAGTAAATTGCAAAAAAGTTTCTGTTCTACAATTATTATTTTCTTGTGGATATTTTTTCTTGTATCATTAATGTTGTGGGAGACCACGCGTGGCTTGCAGA
>JAOBAT010000018.1:12869-24328 GCA_026413305.1 Hydrozoanthus tunicans
TATGTGGTGTGATCACCATTGTTGTGATCTGATGAGATGTGGGAGGGTATTGTTTAGTTGGTTGTATGTGGTGTGATTACCATTGGTATGATCTGATGAGATGTTGGAGGGTATTGTTTAGTTGGTTGTATGTGATGAGATTAGTATTGGTATGATCTGATGGGGTGTGAGAGGGTATTGTTTAGTTGGTTGTATGTGGTGTGATTACCATTGGTATGATCTGATGAGACGTGAGGGGGTATTGTTAGTTGATTGTATAAGGTGTGACTAGCTTTTGTATGATCTTGTGAGAAGTGAGGAGGTTTTGGTTAGTATACAATAGTGATAAAAAGAGTAATTTTAAATCAACAGCTATCTATTGCTATCGGCCTTAATTATTAGCTTTTTATCTCATTAATCAAAGTATGAAGCGAAGAAAGGTGTTTTTTCTTCTATGTCTTCATGAGAGTTTCGATTCTTTTACCCTCGATTGCGGCGCCATTTTGTTGATTTTTTCCTCTCCACGAGCCGTCTGGAGTTTCTCGAGCTTTTCTCGAAGTAGAAATAACTCCTGAACTTAAAAGTTATATCACGTTTCTTAGGACACCATAGGCTATCTCTGGAAGAAAATTCATCGGGGTCGATTTTTTGAACTTGTGCCACATTTTCCTGTTGTCACGCAGTCCTTTCGGAGATTCGCTCTTAAGAGTTCTACTTCTAAAACTTTTTTTGCTTTTGCCTAAATTTGCATGACAGTGATTTTTTGGTAATTTTAAAACAAATACACGTCATCTTCAAGTCATTAATATCACAACGTCCAAACAAACGTTCTTAATCAAGTCAGTAATATGGCATAACATTCGCTTCTAAAAAGTTTTAGATATTATCTTCAGTTTTATTTGGTGAGAGTTTTACAAACTTAGATTTTATGCTATCCGATTAGCAAAGTTAGAAAGATGAAAAGACGTCATGCAGGGCACCCGTTTCCGGGAAATATGGAAATGATTCAAACGAAATTGCTACCTTCCGGACCAAAGTTAAATACGGGGGCTTTGTTTAAATATCAATCGGTAGAGGAGTTATCATGTAAACCTTTAGTAACATACATAAATATTAACAATTTCTTGCGGCAGACTAAAAAAACACACTATCTCTTGCCATGAAGGATCCACTTAGTCTACAGTTTGCTGTTTTCGTTTTGGAGCATGTTGTTTGTAAACGTTATTTTAACGTAACCAATGAAAACCAGTTTAAAACTTTTAACCTGCAGTGCAAGTCAGATCTGTTTTATCATCATGATCTAAAAAAGCTTAGAAAACAGTTTTTGTTGTCAATAGGATTTGTTTTCATTTATGGCACATAAAATCGAAGGAGAACGAGAATCGATGGCGAGAATGTAGTCAGTCGTTCAGGCAACCAGTGAAAACCAATTTAACAGTGTTATTCTGCAGTGCACACCATTTCAGTTTTATCATTAGCTTGAAAATGGTTTTGAAAACAGTTCTTGTTGGCAATAGGGTTTGTTTTCATCCATGGCACCTTTAAAATCGAAGGAAAACCGGAACCGATGACAAGAATGTATTCGTTAAGGTAAGTTTTTGAAATCCTTTTCACGATTTCTTATTTGTCTTTTCCAGTAAAATTCCTCCATAAGTAGAACCTTCAATAGGAAATTTTCATCCTTTGTATCAAAAGTATCAAAAGTAGAACACCGTTTATCATGATGGTAGAACTGATGTGTTTCAATTTAGTCTAAAGTTACAATCAGTGACATTCATTTGTTTCAAGCTTATGCCAGAAAAATAGCCGTGTCTAAGAGAAGTTAGTAGGTTTCAACAACCTTCTTGAATGTTTATCCGCAAATTTAATGTTACGATCGTTTTTGTCACGACTCACAAACTTTGTTGATTTCAAACCAGTCCACTTTATTGTTTTGTTGCAACCAAACTTTTGAAGAAAAACATGGCTCCGGCAAGCAGTTTAATAAGCTGTATTTTTTGTGATTTCCCCAAGTAGAAATTACTTACGATGTAGACCTATGAAAGTATTAACAGATCCAAAGAGGAAATTTATACCTATTTTTGTTAGAATATCATATGGTAACGGCATTGTTGAGATTTTGTTTTTAGTAACAAAGTTTCTAGAACAATTCTTTCACCTGTTTATTCTGAGAGTTACTTATCAAAACTGCATGATGTTGCAAGCAGCAGTACTACTGGGTTATATTTTGTTTTTTTTTTAATGCAACAACTAGATTTAACGAGTTGCGTTGAGATAACTCTAAGATCGTCTAACAGCAAGAAACACATACTAGTTTCATACCATTTTCTCGTATATGTTTGAAAGCAACGACATCTCCCTATATAAGCTTCTTTCCTCTTCCGATAGATAAAATTACTTTGTTTGAGCTTATTTATGGCAAGAAATATTTTAGCTTTTGACGAGAAAACAGAAACATCGTTAGTAAAAAAAATTTTGCATGTAGTACTCTTGCACTGTTTGTAAATGTTTGACTTGAAACTATGACTGAGTAGTAGTCCCGCAAAGGTTTCTAGTTGGATACTTGTAGTTTTTGCCCGAGTAGAATCACTTGTGAACGGGCGCAGCAGAACACTACACAAGGCTAAATTGTTCAGTCTAAGTTTGAGAGTACCTCATGAATAGACATTTGTGTACTAGTTCAATGTTGTTATTTTTCGTGAACAACTTGGCCTCGGCTTCAAATGTTTGTTGTGTGGCATAAAGTTGTTGTCTCAGTTGCAAAGTATTTTTCTTTCGACAAACTGTTGCAGAGGTCTGTGTGCGTTGCATTGAATGACCGTTCTAATTCCGGTAAAGCAGAAGTTGAGGTTCCCCTTTAACTCCTATTCTCTAATTTTGCTTCAGCGTAGAATTTCCGCGAATTTTACTTGATTCATCTGGTTGTACCGAGGTGAAAGCCAATGTGAGTTGTCGCTTATCACACCAATTCTCAAACGTTTTGACTCCCCATTAAATTTTAGTAGTTTTCGTGTTGTTTTGCTCAATTTTGTTGAGCTGATCCTCGCCTAAATCAGAATTTTGGCTACTTGAAAGCATTTGATTCAAAACCGAAAACGAATTTTAAAAGCGAAAGCAAGGGCTAGAGCCAGGCAGGGAAGTGATAGATATCCTCGCGATCTTATTGGTTGAAAGAAGCGCCCTACTACCAATGAGGGGGCAGTTTATTAGTTTGCTGTGCGCTTGCGTAAAAGTGGCAAAGAGATGAAAGATGAAAGTCACCTGATCGCTTGAAAAGCATATGCGCTGTGTGCCGGGGAAAACATTGAAACGACATGGTATTTTCTAAACTTTTTAAACTAGTATTGATTTACCATGTTACTTAGAAGGCTAGTACAGTGAATTTAGCATAAATACTTGAAACGAAAACCCCTTTCAGTTCGCAACTGATTGAAACTTACTTCTCGCTTTCAGACTGACAGCCTTCGTGACGAGAATTACATTCAGGTAAGACATTATATCAGAGCAAAATTCCCTGTTTTAAAATTATATCTATTATTATAACTTTTATTTCGCTGTTCTAGTTGACAGTGCTTTATTTGAAGCTATAAAATAGCTTGATAGAACTGCTCGATTCGTCATCATCATTGAACCTTGAGCCCTTATATACGCCCTGTGTACGCCCTGATATACGCCGCCATTTTGGAATTTAGCCATATTCGAGTTTTAATTGCAAGATGGACAACCAACATAATGATGGACAAACCCCAAAGTTAATCTATTTATCAATGTTAGTCTGTCCCGATATAAACCAAGTTCGCTGCTTGCAATCTGTATGGTTTAATCAATCACAAAAAATATCTAGCTCGATGTGTCTTATAAGTTAGTAGCAAGAGTATTTACAACACAGTAAACAAGACGCTGGATTCAGTGCGAAACTTGCCCGTTATTATTTTGTCGAAGAAAAATTTCGAGCAAAAGCTTAGCTCCAGTGAAATTTGCGTGGTCCAAGTTGGGTTGGTAGAAGAAGGCCATGTGATGTGTTTGAAACGTCGTTTTCGCTCTACGGATTTTCAGTAAGTTATTTAGTTCAGTATACACAACCATATATATAACCATTTCCTTGTGCACTTCTTAATTCGGAAAAATGTTAAAGTTTAACTTTTCAAATTTATTGTACGTTTGCTTACAGAAATATATTTGCCTCTCTTAAAGATTTAATGTATCTAAATTTGATATAGTATCGACCGTATTGTCAGTATTGTGGTTTTCGCAGTGTTGTTTTGACCAGTCGTAAACAATAAAAACAT
This sequence comes from Hydrozoanthus tunicans, assembly GCA_026413305.1. Classification (NCBI taxonomy): domain Eukaryota; kingdom Metazoa; phylum Cnidaria; class Anthozoa; order Zoantharia; family Hydrozoanthidae; genus Hydrozoanthus; species Hydrozoanthus tunicans. Next base: position 17,138 of record JAOBAT010000018.1, read on the forward strand.
GGCATGTTTGAAGTCGAAGTTTGGTGAGTGAAATGACATCTATGATATGTTTGAACCCTGATACAGTTAACACTCAGTATGACTATACTGATAGTCAAAACATGTCACTCAAAAATCTTTCCAAAGACGAATTGAGATCAAAATTTAAACTTTTGGATTACTTCAGAAATTAAGATGGGAATGTACAATATGAATAAGCATTTTTAGGACCTATCGAAAGAAAAATTATGATTATCTAGATTTATTGAACACTGTAACACAGTTTGAAGAGCTATCAGGATTAAGAGGCAACAGCAACAAAACTGGAGCGTGCTGGTTAGGGAAAGATCAAGATAAGCATCCAACATCTCTTGGGTGTAAGAATATCAATAAACCCTTTAAAATATTGGTTATTTGTTTCTCTTATGACGAGAAAAATAAAGTAAAGATCAACTTTGAGAATAATATTAAATCAATCACAAAAACTTTAAACCTTTGAAAATGGACGAACCTCACTCTTTTTTAGAAAAATTCAAATAATAAAAACATTTTTACACCGAAATTAAGTTACTACACAAACTTCATATCGCTAAACACGAAAAATCTGAACGAAATTAATTCTTTGTTATTTCACTTTCTTTGGATCCACTTAGTCTACAGTTTGCTGTTTTCGTTTAAGAGCATATTGTTTGTAAACGTTGCTTGAACTTAACCAATGAAAACAAGTTTAAAAGTTTTAACCTGCAGTCCAGACCAGATCAGTTTTATTATTATCTTGAAGATGGCTTACAAAACAGTTTTTGTTGGCAATAGTATTTGTTTCATTCATGGCACATAAAATCGAAGGAGAACGGGAACCGATGGCGAGAATGTAGTCAGTCGTTCAGGCAACCAGTGAAAACCAATTTAACTGTGTTATACTGCAGTGCACACCAGATCAGTTTTATCATTTTCTTGAAAATGGTTTAGAAAACAGTTCTTGTTGGCAATAGGGTTTGTTTTCATCCATGGCACCTTTAAAATCGAAGGAAAACCGCAACCGATGACAAGAATGTATTCGTTAAGGTAAAGTTTTTGAAATCCTTTTCACAATTTCTTATTTGTCTTTTCCAGTAAAACTCCTCCCTAAGTAGAACCCTCAATAGGGAACTTTCATCCTTTGTATCAAAAGCTTTAAAAGGGATGAATGGTAGGATTAAAATTAATTTTGAACGCCAAATATGAAAATACCTCAATTGTTACTACTTTTTTCCTCAATGTAAGGAAATTTAACTAGTGTAAAGTATCAAAAGTAGAACACCATTTATCATGATGGTAGAACTGATTTGTTTCAACTTGTTCTAGAGTCACAATTAGTGACATTCGTTTGTTCCAAGCTTATGTCAGAAAAATAGCCTTGTCTAAGAGAAGTTAGTAGGTTTCAACAACCTTCTTGAATGTTTATCTGCAAAATTAATGTTACGATCGTTTTTGTCACGACTCCCAAACTTTGTTGATTCATTTTGTTGCAACCAAACTTTTGAAGAAAAACATGGCTTCGGCAAGCAGCTTCATAAGCTGTATGTTTTGTGATTTCTCCAAGCAGAAATAACCAATTCATCTCTCCAATAGACTTACCACGTAAGTGTATGAAAATATTAACAGGTCCAAAGAGAAAACTTATATCTATTTTCATTAGAATATCATATGGTTACGGATTTGTCGAGATTTTGTTTTTAGTAACAAAGTTTTTAGAACAGCTCTTTCACCTGTTTCTTTTGAGAGCTACTAATTAAACTTGCATGACATTGCAGGCAGCGGTACTCCTTGGTTATTTTTTATTCTTTCCAATGCAACAACTAGTTATATCAACGAGTTGCGTTGAGATAACTCTAAAATCGTCTAAACCAGATAGACATATCGCTACTTTAAATCTTTTTTCCTCTTCCGATAGATAAAATTACCTCGTTTGAACTGGTTTCTGGCAAGAAATATTCTAGCTTTTGACGAGAAAACGGAAATATCGCGTTAGCAAAACAAATTTTGCATATAGTACTCATGCACTGGTTGTAATGTTAGATTCTCACCTGAAACTATGACTGACAAATAGTCACGTAAAGGTTTCGAGTTGGATACTTGTAGTTTTGGCCCGAGTAGAATCACTTGTGAACGGGGGCAGCAGAACACTACACAAAGCTAAAATTTTCAGAATATTGAGCACTTATTGTAACAATCTATGTTTGAGAGAAACTCATGAATAGAAATTTGTGTACTAGTTTAATGTTGTTATATTTCGTGAACGACTTGGCCTTGGCTTCAAATGTTTGTTGTGTGGCATAAAGTTTTTGTCTCAGTTCAAGGGCGGATGCATGAACTTTTTGACTCCCGATTAAACTTTAGTAGTTTTCTTGTTGTTTTAGCTTTAGCTTTTAGCTCATTTTTTTTGGATTTGATCCTCGCCTAAGTCAGAATTTTGGCTACTTGAAAGCTTTTTCATATATGCAAAACCGAAACCGAGTTGTAAAGGCAAAAGCGGGCACTAGAGCCAGGCAGTGAAGTGATAGATATCTTCGCGATCTTATTATTTGAAAGAAGCACCAAACTACCTATGAGGGGGTAGTGTTGTTAGTTTGCTGTTCGCATACACGAGGTCACACGATCGCAAGCACGTTGCGAGAAGTCACATTTGATATACTCACAGCTAAAGGGTGTTGCCGAAGAAAGAAGAAAAAAGATGGTATTTGTTAAACTTTTTAAACTAATATTGATTTGCCATGTTACTTAAAAGGCTGTTATAGTGAATACAGTATAAATGCTTGAAATGAAAGCCGCTTTGAGTTGGCAACAGATTGAAACTTACTCTTCGCGTTTCAGACTGACAGCGTTCGTGACGAGAATTACGTTCGGGTAAGTGGTTGTATCAGAGCAAAATTCCCTGTTTTCAAAGTTTATATCTATTATTATAACCTTTATTTCGTTGTTCTAGTTGACAGTGCTTTATTTGAAGCTATAAAATAGCTTGATAGAACTGCTCGATTCGTCATAGACATCTATCCGTCTTCGTACTATTTTTACATGATCGTTTTTGTTGTTCGATGAAAGATGAAAATTTGTATATATAGTCTGTAAAACGGAATTAGAAAAGCGGCTTCCACTATAGATTTCGCAGAACCTTGAGCCTCTTTAGGTATACGCCGCCATTTTAGAATTTAACCATTACTTCAGAACTTAAGATTGTAATGTACAAAACGAATAAGCATTTTTAGGACCTATCGAAAGAAATATAAACACGCTTGGGAAATACAAGGAAATAAATCAGTTCCCCTAATCAAGACAAGTGAAAAAAGAAAATTAAAATCTTGTCATAAAATCAACAAATATTATTCTAAACTAAGGCCAAATAACTCATTTTAGGAACAAACCATTTCATAATTGCCAAAGTAAACTATTTACTGTTAGTAGGGATACCCTCGGTGAAAATATGATTCGATGAGGCTGTACGTATCTCCAGAAAGCTTTTCTCCACAATTAAAACAGAATTTTTTATTTTCAAAGTTGCTATTTTTGCTACGCGAAGAGCGAAACATGAGTTCGATTTGTACCAGTGGCCGAGTGAACAGGTAGATCAGTCATGTGAACCAGGTTAAAAAGCTATCGAACCCAGTCACCTCAGCAACTCGGTTTTTATTTGCAGCAACTCGATTTTTGTTTGCAGCAACTCGTTTTTTATTTGCAGCAACATGTTTTTCAATTGCAGCAACTCGTTTTTCATTTGCAGCAACTCGTTTTTTATTTGAAGCAACTCGTTTTTTATTTGCAGCAACTCGTTTTTTATTTGAAGCAACTCGTTTTATTTGCAGCAACTCGTTTTTTATTTGCAGCAACTCGTTTTATTTGCAGCAACTCGTTTTTTATTTGCAGCAACTCGTTTTATTTGCAGCAACTCGTTTTAATTGCAGCATGTTCCTTGTGGGCCACCGTCAAAATGACGCATCTAGAATCATATATCAAAGCCCAAAAAGTCATTTGTCTCAAGAAGTATTACCAAAATCAATCTGTACGTGGAAAAACATAAACTATTTTTAAAAGATGTTAGTTATAGATTTCTGTTCAAATGTAACTTACTCTACAATTGCCATAATACTATGAAAAATGTCATTTTATTTGGAAGACACTCCAACCACTAACTGAAATAGATGATATCATAATTAACAGGTACATTCGAACAACCACGTGCACCAAAGCCTTATTGAAAATAAAACAGTTTATAACAAAAAGTTAAGGTACTAAGGTGTTTTGAGAGTAAATGATTTGTTAAGTTTACATGGTGGTGCCTCGGGGTATTCATATACGGAAACTTTCACAACGATATCTTATATAGACGCTCTTCCTTCACAATGGCGAAGAGAACTAAAAAACACAAGCAAAAAAAAATTAACTTAGCGGATGATGAAGGAGCACGAAGCACAAAACCAACCACTATTATAACAAAACTGACGCACACAAAAAACGTTTGTTCACAATCAATAGTGTAGAAGCCAAATAATTAAGTAAAATGTTAAGTAACGAATTTCTCGGTACTTCCATTTCATGTTGGCAGAGCTTTTATTTCTTGATCTTGTATTCGCTTGGCTTCACATGTGCGAGAGATAATGTTGGGGAACGATCTAAATAGAACAGATTTTTAAGTTGGTTTGCAAGCTAAGGTGCATAAAGAAAACAACTTCCTACTAAGTACTTTACAGTTTTATTTTCCTCCGTACTATTATTTTTTTCGTTCAATGTAATTGCAATGTTTAAAAGTGATAAAACAATTTTTTTCTTTACATTTTAACTATGTATGCAGCAATGTAAATATAAATAAAAAAATTAAGATTTGCAAAAAAAAAGAATCGTTTCATCAAAGATTTTTTATTTAGTTTTGTATTTTTCTTAACAGTAGTCCTTTCGCGTTGTCACCTAAGATGTAAAAACAATTTTTGATAAAAGATATGACAACATAATTAGTTTATATATAAAATACTTACAAACTAAATTTGATTCACACCTATAAAAAGATGTTTTAGAAAAGTTAGGAAGTCACATATAATTCACAAGTTTGAAACCAAATATCAAGAAATCGAAAAATTTCTGATTCCTATACAAAAACTGGAGAGCTAATTAGGAATACTTACAACGAAAATTTAAGTATGAAACTTTCTTATGAATAATATTAAATCATCCCCTTAAAGGGGTTTGAAAGATAGATAGATAGATAGAAAGATAGAAAGCACATAATAGTACATAGTACTAACAAACTAAAATTGATCCTTTGACAATTGAATATATCTAAAGATATTACAAGCTTTGTATATATCTTAAAAATTCTAAAAATACAGAATATATACATATATGTACTATGAAAAAAATATAGGCATAAAAAACAAAATTAAGGATCAAAATGTGACAAAACTTTACATACATACAATATACATACAATTTTTTATTTCACCATCAGGAACTAGGATATTATACAGATAATTTCAAATACATGTAAGATTAATACAAGTTTGTTTCGTGTTGTCAAGATATAAGCTTGAATAGATCGATTAAATTTTCACTATTTGGATAACATTGGTTACTGCAAACATAAGTAAGAACTGATGGCAAGACAGCTCAAAAAGAAACCGTATGGCTTATTATTTTTGAACTGCCTTTTTAACTGTATTGATCGTGTTGGTATATATTAACTAAATGTGATTACTAAATGCAAAGTAAGTTTGATATCATTATCAAATAAATTCAACAGAAGTAATAGGCTATTACAGATTTATAAGATGTGTTTTGAGATAGGCTTTGAAAGTTTTCTTTGTTGAGCTTAGTTTCATTTTTAATGTAAGCGAATTCCAGAATTTTGGGCCTTGGTAAACAATTGTGAATTTCCTAACATTTGTTCTAAGGAACGGGATTCTATAATGGCTAGCCTGCCTGGTTTGGTAAGAATGTACTCAAGAATTTTTGTGAAACATGGCTTGAAACTTTTCCGGGAGAGATTTGTTTTGTACAGAGATCATAAACATCCCAACTTGTAGCTTATGAATATTGCTTAAGCTAAATAGTTCGTGTTCATAAAAGATTGGTGCTGTGTGTGCATCAAACGTTGATAAGTCTAAGAACGCATTTTTGGAGTATATAGTCAGTCTTCTTAAATTTGTCTCATATGTACGGCCCCCAAACTATAGTTCCATAGTAGAGATAGGGGTATACAAGAGAGTAGGAAAGCTTAAAAAGTTTTCTCTGGGAAAGATAGAATCTTGATCGAGATATTATTCCTATTGACCTTGAAATTTTACCAGAAATTTGTCTTTGAGTTATAGACTCGTTCTTTATTTTGATATTGAGGTTTTCTTCCATTAATTTCTTTTGCCTGGATTTAAAAACTTAGAAGATTTGTTTTTTTTTAAATATTAATCGTTAATTTATTAGCTATTAACCAATTAGACACCTTATCGATTTCAATGTTCATTGTTTCAGTTAACGTTTCTAAATTTTTATCAGTAAAGAATACACTAGTATCATCAGCAAAAAGGATGAATTTAAGGAGATTAGAAGATTTTGCAATGTCGTTTATGTAAATTAAGAACAATAACGGGCCAAAGATACTTCCCTGAGGGACACCACATTGAACTGTTTAGAATTCAGAGGACACAGTTTTAAATTCAACTGCATTGTTTGCGTTTGTTTAGGTAGTTTTTGATCCACTGTAATGCCAGGCCTCTAAACCCATAATGTTCAAGTTTGTTTAGAAGAATTCTATGATTTACTGTATTGAACGCTTTGGAAAGATTCCAGAAAATTTCGGCACTTTGTTACCAATAGAAGATGAAATTAGTTTAGTGATTATGAGATTAGTTAATGTTGTGATCTGAATCCGTATTGATGATGAAAGAGTATGCCGTATTTGTTTATGAAGTTGATCATTCTATTATAAATTACTTTTTCAAAAAATTTTGAAAAGACGGGTAGAATTGAAATAGGTCTATAGTTCTCAAAATGACTTTGTTCATCTTTCCTATATACTGGAATTACCTTAGCTGTTTTGGTATCTTTCGGTACGATTCCTGTAGAAATAGACTGATTAATTATGTGAGCTAGAGGAGCAGCAACGGAATCGGTATTACATTTAATATCATCAATTTTAATTAGATCAAATCCACAAGCTTTTCCTGACTTAAAACTGCCTGCAATTTCTTT
>JAOBAT010000018.1:24428-36137 GCA_026413305.1 Hydrozoanthus tunicans
TAATTCATTTACTGTAACTGGATTGAAATTCCAGAGTCGGGTAATTTATTTTCAACACTGGGGCCAACATTAGTAAAATATTCGCAAAATCTATTTGCAATTTCCATTATATCGTAATACCTCTAATAGACAATAGACAAAATATTTCTGACTTAAAACTGCCTGCAATTTCTTTTAATTCATTTACTGTAACTGGATTGAAATTCCAGAGTCGGGTAATTTATTTTCAACACTGGGGCCAACATTAGTAAAGTATACGCAAAATCTATTTGCAATTTCCAAAGGATCAGTCATCTTTTTGTCATTATGGACAAATAAAAAAGGCATTTTTGATCTGGTTTTTCTTTTGATTATAACTTCGTTGAGAGTCTTTCATGTTCTTTTAGGTTTCCTTTAGCATTTTCAAAATTTTCATCATAATAGTTGCGTTTAGAGATTTTTAGTAGGTGATTAAGTTTATTTTTATATTTCTTGTAATTTGCCTCGTTTAGTGGTGAGGGGTGAGTTAAAAACTTTTTATATAGGTTACATTTTGTTTTTATAGACTTTAAAATTTCTTTTGTAATCCATGGTTTAGCTTGGTTGCGCGAAATTCTTATTGTGAAGCTACTGTTGTATATTTCTTTGTATGCGTCAACAAAGTTTTTATAAGCTTCTTCTGGGTCTTCTGCTTTGTAAACACTATCCCAGTTATAGTTTGTTAGTTTATTGGTAAATTTCCTTTAGTTTTGGCATTCACAAGTCTTCTATTTAAGATAATGTTCGAGTTTGAGGTATTCACGTCTGTTTGACACAAAAGAGTTAAAATTGGGAGGTGATCTGATGATGTTAACTGTAAACAGAATAACGCACTTTAAATCGTTTGCTAAGTGTTCTGTAAAGATGTTATCGATAAGCGAAGCTAATTGCGATGTTATCCTTGTTGGCCTTTTGATTAATGGTATGAAACAGTGGGAGAACAAATTATCCAGATAGTTATGTCGAATTACTGACATTTAAAGCATTAGAGTATAAGGATTCTAGCCGATCTGCATCAAAACTGATGCGACCCTGGTTCATTTCGAAAATCATTAAGTTAAATTCCTGATCATCTAAGTGGTAAAAAGGAAAGTTACATAGGCTTTTGACCATAGTCATCGGAATTGATCAGATTCGACCTGTTTCTGTTTTTGTTAGCTAGCTAGCTGGTTAAGTAAAAACGCAGCAATTGTCACTGTACTTACAACTTAGTAGAACCTTTGTAGAGGTATTACGATATAATTTATACTTATCAAAGTCATTTCAGTGGATATCACTTCATTCGGAGTCCGTAATCTCAGCTTTCCTGGTTAGTTTGAATTTCGTTCTCAAGATTTGAATTTCCAGCTTCATAGTAATGATGCTTATTGTTCATCACCATTTTTTCGGCGCATGGCATTCTTGAAACATTTTAGATTTGCTTCTTTCTTTCTATTCACAGGTAAGCTGTTCCAGTACTGTGTAGCAGTTACAGTAAACGTTTTTCTAGTTTCAGTATTCCATTTATACCTGGGAGTCAGAAAACTTAAACCAGAGAAGTCTTGTTATATGACTATTTACAGAATTGTTAAGTTTCAATTGTTCAATCAAAGATTGGGGAACCTCAAGTTGAATTCGTTTAAATAAAAGTACGTGCTTCATTATCTTTCTATTTACATAAAAGGCAACCATTCAAGTCTGTTGAAAATGGGTACAGATGATGCTCTAGACTCTGCGTTCAATATCATGCGACCAGCTCTTTTTTTGTAATCTTAAGAATCGTGTTAGGCATTCCTTAAAGCTGCCACTCTACAAAATAAAGATTGGCTTAATCATAAAACTATAAAAGTTTATTCTTTGCCTCACAGGCAGACACGCCTTAACCTTGTTCAGCGCGCTGAGAGTTTCTTACAGATCGAGTTATGGTCTGAAATGTTTATTTTACTATCTAGCTTGAATCCTAAAAGCTTGACAGTGTTTGATTGTTCCCCAGTTATACGTCTGTTGAGGACGCTTTCCAGTAACTACTTGAGTTTTGCCTTTCCTTTCACTTAGCGACAGCTTGTTGCTCCAAGTCCAGTCCTCAGCATCAGTAACAGCTAACTAAATACCAATCTTGTTTTGCCTGCTTCTTTCCGTCCGCTCAAAAAGAATCATTTTTTCAGTTTTCTTGAGCCTTTTTTTTTGTTTCTACTTTTGTGATGTATGTATTTGCTGCTTTAAGGGTAATCTATATTAGTTTTGTTAACAACATAAGTTGTGTTCTATGTGTGTGTGCATTTCCGATCAAATATTTTAACGAGTTGTTTCCTAGTTCTTTTAACTTGATCGTTTTTTTCTTCATTTATGTTCCATCACGAAGGTTAGCTAATACATGCACCCAACTCGTAAGAAGAAGTTGTGAGAAATTCAATTTCAAAATCATTGTTACTTTTCCTTGGGATCAATTGATTAATATATCAAATGCCTTTTCTGAAATGAGTTAACAATAACTGAAAGAATCCTTTTGAACTCCTTTTCTCAAAATTACCAATAGTTTAGTTAATTCTGGTGTCTACTATAAAACGATTTCGATTTCAACTTTTAGTTTTAAGGAATAACTAGAGCTCTACATATTTGCGTGTAGATATCATTCACATTTTTCATCAGATGAAGATAATTTTACTTGCATTTGTTGTTCGTTGATAATTTTTAGCACACTGAAGCAAATGTTGAGTTTATATGTCTTACAGCTACATCTACAACTTTTTGTCTTTATGTTGCCAAAACGTGCAACTCTGTCCTTTATTTGAGGACAAACAAACCAAATCAGCTAAAGCATTGCCAGTGTAATCTTGAACTTCATTGTGTGTTAACAAAAGTTGTCTCATTTTCGCTCGATGCTTATTGGAGTTGATGTACTTAACCCAAATGGCTCACTTTCAAGTTAGTGAAACACTACAAAAACGAAAGGTTTGTGCACTCCACACAAGGTTACAGTTGGTGCTCTGTTGTGACAATCACAATCAAGAACTCAAGCAAAATCATAGATTGAACAAGGTCTCATCACACTTCAAATGAGGCATTTGGGTAAACAAAAAACAACTCTAACATGTGCTGTTGTACTGTTAGGATTATGATTGGCTTTTAGTCTAATATAAACCTTGTGTTGTTGAACAAGTGTGTTTTTCATGAACAGAGTTATGAACTTATTGTTCCTTTCAGGGTTGATTTCGCCAAGATAAAAAAAACTTAGATTCTTATTTATAACCCCCAAGAGTGCCCAAAGTTGAGTTTGTAAATTCTCCCAAATTAAGTCCATAGTATTCCTATGAGAAGTTTGGGAGAGTTTCTTAATTCATCTTCAAGAGTTTTTGGTGAATGATCAAATTTCATATTCACAGCACAAACCAGCTTGTTTTCTTGTTTACTGTAAAGAGGATTTAGATGTTGGCAATTGCCTCAGGGCTGAAAGGGTTAACCTTATTTGGTCTAGGAAGAAGTAAGACATTACAATTGACTTTTGACATTCACAGGTACTGCTCGAAACCGAAGTTTTACCTGGACTAAGGATGCAAGATGAAGAAATACGTGAACTGAAGAAAAAGGCCGAAGAAAATATGCGCAGAATGCTGCAGCTAATCCAGCAATCCACCCTTGATGAGCTTTTGCACAACCAAAAAGTAAAACAGCTGGAGGATTACTGCAGCAAACTCAAGAGAGCACTAAATGTATTGGACGAGCAAATTTAGACTGACGAAACAAAAGCAAGCATCAAAGTTGCTGTCGTCAAATTTCTAGAACGCTGTGCCAATAAGCTGTGTAGTTCTGAAGTGGTACAAATGTAAGTTACAAACATGCAAGTTTAAAGGGACGAAACCAGAGCAAGTTTTAAAATAGCTGTCGGTAGAATTCCTAGAACGCTGTGCAAGTAAATTGTGTTGTAGAAACTAAATGCTGCTTTAAAGAAACTATGTAATAAAGAAACAAAAAAAGGTCTCAGATGTTGTTAGTACCAAATGGCCAATTTACCGGCTTTTGTACGTAAGAGGATAATGCTTTTAAAAATCTTTGAGGTTAATAATTATTATTACTCACGTGATACAATGTGTTCGTTGACATTGTTACAGCTGAGTGTTCTGATACATGATGTTTGTTTCAAAACTACACTCCTGGAATTTTGAAATTTCCTTCCAGTGCCCTGGAAAACCCCTCGAAAAACAGTTAACTTCCCTATACTCCTGGGCCCAGTTGTTCAAAAGACGATTAGCCCTAATCAAGGGTTAATTACCATGACAACCAATAGGTTTTGTTAAGAGTTAATCCTTGTTTAAATTTAATCGGCTTCTGAACAACCGGCCCCTGGGCCCGGTTCCTCAAAACCCGATTAGTACTAATCAAGGGTTAATTACCATGACAACCAATAGGTTTTGTTAAGAGTTAATCCTTGTTTAAATTTAATCGGCTTCTGAACAACCGGCCCCTGGGCCCGGTTCCTCAAAACCCGATTAGTACTAATCAAGGGTTAATTACCATGACAACCAATAGGTTTTGTTTAGAGTTAATCCTGGGTTAAGTTAATCGGGGTTTTGAGGAACCGGACACTGGAATTTTTGTGGAAAAACTGTCAACTCTATAACAAACTAACCAAAACCTTCAGACACCTTGCTCGCAGTTTTATATTTTGTATTTTGACTAAATTTGAGGAAGTTCTTGTTTCTTAGAGTTTGGATCAGTTTTTGTGTATACAAAGGTGCTTGGCGTAGATTTATGGATCAATACCTGCAACTTGGATATCTTTGTGAGCTACGACATAATATCAAGAGCAAATTTAAGTTGAAGACGTCAAACTCCCTAAAAGTAACCCAATGCACCGGGTGGTTCTTAGCTTAGTATAGGCGGATTTCAATATGCCATTGTTCACATTTGTCCTGTTGACGTAAATCAACTGAGACAAAATGAGTGTTGCAAAGTGAATAATGGTTGAAAGTTTTAGCTCGATACACAGAATACTTCGAGAGAAACGAGGCTTCCAAAGTTGTTAAATTACAAGGGTTTCGGCTCCACTTGACAGCACACAAAATATATCCAATCAGGTTTATTTTGGCTGCACAGGTCCGCTCCATACAGTGATACCATAGACATACCAATCGAAATACTGCTTCGACATTTCAGTAAAATATTTCTTCACATTACTAAAGAATACGATAACTACATTGCAACTAGACATCTGTTATGACATTTTCATAGAATGTCTTATTCAACATACAATCTCTAGTTATCAATATCATAATATAGGTTACAACATTTGCTAAGGTTGATCTATAACGCAAGTTAGATCACTAGTTCGACACAGCCGGATACGAAAACTCAAAACCACTTCGTGGCCAAAAGGGAACGTAAACACATGCCGCTGTGCCGCCAACTCTGGGGGCCGAGGTCTTACCACTATAATTATGCCTCAAATAAAGTATTTTGACTTATTTTGTTTGAATGGGGTAGTTAGCTTTAATTATGTAGACTGTAATGAAACCCACCTATATGTTTTCAAACCTGTCTATTGTTTCTTGTCTAGCAAAGAACTGCAATCTTTATGGCGAAAACTTGTTTCAGTTGTTCATGTCAAACCAGATCTATCTGGTCCCAAAACCTAAATGTCTTTTCATTGTGTTTTGGTTACTAACTCATTACATTTTGACAAACTGAATTGTTGAACTGAACGATGGAGGTTTCCCATAACCTTCCCAGATGAGCGATACTGAAGGTTTTTTTCCAAATCTTTCAAGTTACTACAAATTTAATGAATTTCTGAGTTTGAACATATAACATTTTTATTTGCTGGTGTTATCCGAAGACCAAAGATAAGAATTCAAACAACATATTGGCAACAACGGGGTTGAAATCAAACGGCCAAGCCTTTTGGTCAAATATAATACGATTTTTGGGAGGGGAAGGGGTTCGTTGAACCATTCCACACTTTTTTTCAGTACGCCTTGAATACTGAATTCAAATTTAGCATGTTAGGTAATTAGTTTATTCTCTTTCGTTTATTGTTTAACAATTTCTAAATAGACTGTAGTCATGGTTACAAGGCTGATAGAATGACGTACTACAAACATGTTTAAGCATATTTTTTCCAGAATAAATAGCTTATTTTGCTAAACTGGTTTGACGTAAAATTTCGTATGCATGCAAAACAAGCTGCAAAGTTTTTGTTAAAATATGAAATAAATTTTCATGTTTCAACGTTTGTTTGTATTGAATCGTTTCAAAAGGCGGATATGCCAGAAAAGCTTATTAAAAAAAGTTAATTACCAACGGCTACTAATCAAAGGACACCTTAGGTCAATTCGGAATGCAATGGATTTATCCTAAATGTAAGCAAATGTTTGAGAATAACAAACTGCTGCCCATAATTTAATGCAAGAACAATCGATGGGGCAGTATGAAACAATTACGCGAACGACATTAAAAGTAACAGTTTCATACTTTTGACAATTCTGCGGATTTTTCACACTAAAATGGAACTCATTTCGTAGCGAGATCTGCAGTAACAGTTCGCAGTCCACTATATGTCTTCTACAGTAGTTGTTTTATTTAGATTACATAGACAACCGAATCTCTATTCTCGATTGTTTCGAGTTCTTGTCTAAATTTAACCTGCCTTTGACTTAAAAAAGTTAAAGACAAATGTCATCTCTTCCTAAACAACCTTACACATAGTTGCGAAACTTTGCTTGTCGATTTGTATGTGTGATGTCCACAGGACAAAAGATGAAACCTGAGGATGTCCAGTCGCGGCCCATAGAGGCATGGGGCGCACGCTTTTTCACTCCCATCGAATTTAAAAAGGAACAGGGAGAGAGTTTAGATAGCAGAATGCGAATTGCAACAATCCCAGTAATAATCTGAAACAAATCTAGCGTTCTTGAAGTTTATTGCTATTCCATTTTGATTGATTTACAATGATTTTAAAACTGTTCCTTGGCCTACTGCTCAAACTATTTGTTTTATTCCAATAAAACCTTATTTTCTCAAAATACTTTCTTGCAATTGATCAAGGACTACAATCTTGCATGAGAAAGTTTAACTTCATAGATTCTGCATAATTAAGTTAACATCTTACCAGCCTACTTACAGAGACAGAGCTTTAAATAGAAAAGCCGTTTTCCACCCTTTCGGTCCCAGAAAGTTGATAACATCTAAATTCTTCTTGCCTTAACACAACCAAAATAAAAAATTTGGTTAGAAGAAAACGACAGTTGATCAAATATAGCAATTTATTGAAGATGAAGAGTAGAATTTTCCATGTTCCACAAAAATATGGGCTCCAGTTGGCCGAATTTACCATAACAACTGGGAATGAAGCGGTTTAACATAACAGGCGAACCAACGAGTGATTTCCTCTGAGATCATAGGAACATGCCAAAGGCCTGCGCAATATGGCAGAAAACCCGCTATTTAGACACCAGCAAGCCTGCCATGAAGGACGTGGGGCAAAAATTCATTTTTGCCCCACATAAGTTCTTCAGAGACCCGCTAACGAGACAAATCGATGAAGGGACAAGAATAAACATGAGCCTCACAAACAATGAGGGCCTCATGAATTCTAGATCGGAATTCCACCAAGGCGCAGTACACAGGGTGCGAATGGTTAGGGGAATCGACAAATAAAAACTGACAAAACTAACATTCCACAAGCACAGAGACGAACGGAGACATGAGATACAGGGCGAATTAGGGTCAACTGAAGAGGGCTCTCCAACCGAGCCGAAACTGTTTTGGAACAAAGACAAGCACCAGCAAGGACAACGACAAAGAGAAAAGAACTACATTCTGAGACATCCATCTCAATTGTTTACTAGTTACAGGCTTTTAGTCTTGGGCCCAGTTTTCGAAGACGTTTAATTTTATATCTTTTCAATGGAAGGCTTGCTTTGCTTACAAACAGAATTTTAAACAAAATGAACATATCAACCACAAATTTCTCAGACAAGTCAGTTACAAATCGTAAGTAACACGAGCAAGGATTGAGAACTTAACCCAGATTTAAGACTTATCTGTGTTTGAACAACCAGGCCCCATCGTTCAATAGCTACCGTTTCTTTACCTGGCTGAAATCCGATTTCAAAGAATCCAATAGTAACTCTTACTTTAAAAATGGTATTTCAAGTGAACACTCACCATGCATTTGCATGCAAATTTATAATACTTGTTCACTAGAATGAAGCTTAGTGAGGCTAGCTCTGAATATATTAGAAGAATATCGGATCTCCTTAAAACTAAAAGAATGCAATTACTGTTGAGCCCCGGTAATTTGCACTCGGATAATTCGAAACTCTCGCTATTTCGAACAAAATTCTATCACCCCAGGATTTTATCTTAGAAAAAAACCCAGTTAACTCAAACTTGCTTATTACGAACCAGCTAATTCGATCTGTTTTTCGTCTCAAATTCCCAATTTACGGGGTTATAATAATGATGAATTGTGATTACTGAATCTTAGATTCAGTAATCACACCGATCGAATACTAAAATAAAACAGGTATCGATTTGGTCTCTCTCCAACCTGTTGAAAAGCTGATTGGTGATGTTTCGAGAGAACTAACAGAGAGCCAACGTACACCATATACATCAGACATGTACCGCACAATAACAGAACTGTGTACCTGCCTTTGTACCTACCCTAAACCCACTTCAGTATCAACCTTGAATTGAACCGCTCCAGACCGCAATAACCTAGATAATTGTATTTTCTAGTTCCAGTTGTTTTAACTTCTGATAAAATATGTTATTGATATTTTGTGCTGACTGAGAAAGCTATCTACTTACACAGAAAGAGACTTCATTCATACGGCTTTCGCCGCCTTGGATTGTTTTCTCGTACGTACAGGTTCGATCTCTACTAGGGGATCTTGTACCACAACGGCCGGGCACTTTGCACCTAACAGTTCAACTTCTACTCGGGATCCGAGTTCCGTCAGCTCTTTTGGAAGGTATGCAAGTGCAATGCTCTTCTTCACTTGGTACCCGTAAGCACCACTCGTTGTATTACCAACCACCTTCAAAATTAACAATAGCAACCACAGTCACGAGTATAAACAGACTTTTTAACAAGAATTTTATTAAAAACAGGGCTCGTTGGTCTAATGCAGTATAGTTTTCGTTATAAATAACTTTCGAAAGTTTCACAAGGTTGCACTCGACCATAATAAAAAAAACAACAAAAACGTTTACACTCGATTAGCGGATCCTCTCTTAATCTGGTCCAGCAATAGTACAAAGTACCGCTCATTCGCAAATAACCTGCAAGCAAACGGAAGCCAAGAATAATTTACTATAGAATTATAAAACTCACTTGTTTGCTGTGTTTAGTGATAAACTTTTTAATTTTCAATTTCACGAAAGAAGTGCTAACAGAGTGCATCGCCACAGCCGAGCAGAACGCCCGTTATACATCTTTTTTATCTTATAATATAATGCTGTTGAAAATCATTAGCTCATTTGCTTTAACTGCTAATCAAAAACGATCAGTTACCTTTCCCCCAAACCATATGGTTTCGTTGCCCTCAGGGTCCACGTCTGTGGTTTCCACTTCCAGACACACTAGATGTTTCTTGATACCTTCTTCCTTCAGCTTCAACAACGCCTCACGACCGATAAAATTAACGCCCTGAAAAAAATACAAATCAAACAGTGTGAAAATCGAACGCGTAGCAGTTAATAGCATGGTTTCAGTTTTTAACCGAATTTATATTAACGCTACTCGAGTTACCTCGGAATACTCGCAAGATTGTAGTTTGAGCGCACTCGAATCAGTTCGGGAATGTATGTAATTTAGACGAATTAACTGGGAATACTTCGGGGTATTCCGAGATAGATAGTGCTACTTTAAATGGGGTCTTGGAGTCCCATTCGTCCACTTGGGCCTGATGAAATATAAGAAAAGTGAAATTCAAATGAAGTTCAATCTTCTTGAAAAAAACTGTTTTACATAACAAGATAAGAAAAGAAATTCTTAACCCTAGAAGGCATGATGAAAAAAAATTTCACGAAGGCATGAGGGGGAGGGTCATTCGGACCCCCCGTCTTATTTAAAAAATATACAACCAATTGCCTTGAAACTTGGTATGTGTAATAAGTGTAACGTGTACTTCCAATTAAGCATAGTTTTGTGGCACTTAATTGGTTTCTATGGCAACCGTAGAACAGAAACACGATTACCAAGCGTGAAATCATTTTTTTTCAATGAAACTCATCTAATCAATATATAAAAACGGTGTAAAAACCTCGCACTTGTAATTAACATACATAAGTGTTCTAATAACCCTTAACGTGATCTCTAATTGGCTTCCATGGTAACAACAGCAAAGAAATGTCAAAACTGCAAATCTTTCGACACCAAAATGTTGCGGTTAAGCATAACGACATTTCGCTTAGCAAGTAGTTGCACATGATCAACTAATTAATTATGTTGCCATGGCTACCACTTCCAAAAATCCAAAATGGCGGCCATCGCCAAAGTTTCGGATTTTGTAAATTTCTTTTAAAAAGCTCTAAAATAACTAGAGATATTTACAAACATGAATTTTCAAAGAAAACTACCAAACTTGCAACATAGACAAATAGTCTTTTTTCTAAGGCAGAATACCATTTTTTGAACGCAAACGACGAGTTTCGTCGTTTCAGGACTGTGATGACGTAATAAACGATGACGTCATCAAATTAAGGTCAAAAGATGTGTTATTAATCAAAAAACAGTTGTGCAAAAGCTCTTGACAATCGGTAAAATACCAATGTTTTTATCTCTGAAAAATTCGGGAGGGGGGGAGGGGGGATGGGTCAAATTAGCATTTGATTTTAAACTGATGACGTCATTCGTGGTTTCGACAAATTTGCATTTTTTTAAAATCTGCTGCTAATCTTTGATCTTTAGATGAATTTCAGCCAAGTAAACCTGATGATCTATCTACCTCGAGATACATCATCAGCCATTTTATAGGCACTTTAAGTTTTGCGAAAGAAGGCCTAACGAGGCTTGTATGACCTTCACAGTCATCTCCCACCAACATGTCCCGCTTCATGTTTTTACAAGCGAGTAGATAATCAACCGCTGTTCTGAAAATGCACGTTCTGATTCTTAATCCGAGCCGTAAAAGTTTTTTCCTTAGCTTCAGTCCTCAGCTAACTTAAAAAGTTCTTCTGCTTACCTTGTTGAGTTTAACGAAGTTGTCAAGACCTGCTTCCAGAGGAGTGCAATCTAGGTTCATCTGCAAAATCAGAAAACAAGCAGGGTGTTTAACCACTTCAGTCCCTGCTGTATTGACAACTAGGGCGGTTAAATCTTTCAATCTCAGTTGTACTGATAAATTCTCACATCTAGAGTGGTTAAACCTTTCAGTCCAAGCTTCTTGTACTGATAAATTCTCCCATCTAGAGTAGTTAAACCTTTCAGTACCAGTTGTATTGGTAAACTGTCCCATCTAGAGAGGTTAACCCTTTCAGTCCCAGTTGTAATTCTCCCATCTAGAGTGATTTCTCTTTCAGCGTAAGTTGTACTGGTAAACTGTCCCATCTAGAGTGGTTAACCCTTTCAGTCCCAGTTGTATTGGTAAATTGTCCCATTTAGAGTAGTTAACCCTTTCAGTCTCAGTTGTATTGGTAAATTCTCCCATTTAGAGTGGTTAAACCTTTCAGTCTCAGTTGTATTGGTAAATTGTCCCATTTAGAGTA
>JAOBAT010000018.1:44360-57485 GCA_026413305.1 Hydrozoanthus tunicans
AGGTGGAAATAAAGTATGTATGTATGTATGTATGTTTTTTCTTGTTCAGTTAACCAACATGGCCTCTTCGTCTTTTGTTTTTCATGTCTCTAGGGAGTGCGTGAAAATCACGAATACGCCTTGTTGTTAATTCAACGAGAACCTTTTGTTTGAACAAAACAAATACTGTAGAATTCAGAAAATAACAGCTATCCAAAAGTAGCAGCCCCTTTTGCCGCCGAAAATCGAAAGTAGCGGGGGCTGTGTACTTTTGGAATTCTACGGTAGTCTGTTAAATGTTTACTGTTTGTTCATCGGGTTTCACTACATTGTAGGAATATGAAAAGCAATGGAATTGGCTTTTGAATTTTATAACACATGCTCTCCTTGTCCGAGACAATTTTGAGTTAAAACTGTTCTTACCTGTCCGAAAATAACGGCTACGCGAAACTAGCAGCCTCTTTTCCCAGCAAAATCTAAAAGTAACGGGGGTCGTTACTTTCGGAATTCTACGTACGGTAATATGCATTGTTCTGTACCTGGGTTAAAAAGTCCTCCTAGGATATCATCGTGTTTAATAAACGGCCACATTTCTTTAATCTCTTCTGTAGTCACCATCCACTGAGGGTTTGGATGCCAGCCCGCCCTCTGCATCTGGTGACGCGCTTCATCCATTCGCACTGGGGTTGTGATTAAACGAAGACTGCCTGGCTTGTGAAATCCAACTTCCTAAATTGTGAATCAATATTACCTCTTTATTTTCAATGGACTGCTCTACCTTCTTTGTTTTGGTTTAACACCAAACATTGATAAAAACTTGCGATGAGACACACAATTACACAACTCGGTGCTTCACACTTAGCATTTGTTGTAAGGAACATGCAAAGAGAGAAAAGAATAAAGAAAGGAAGGAAAGAAGGAAAAGAAGAAGGAAATGGGGAATAAAGGAAGGAAGATCAGAGTTAAGGACGTCAGTGAGGGAGAAAGAAAGAAAGGAAGAAAGGAAGAAAGGAAGGAAGGAAAAAAGGAAGAAAGAAAAGAAGAAAGGCAAGAGGGACTGAGGGAGGGAGGCAGGTAGGAAGGAAGGAAGGAAGGAGGAAAGGAAGGAAAAAAGGAAGGGAGGGACGGAAGGAGGGAGGGAGAGAGAAAGGAGGTATGGTGGGAAAGACTGAGGGAGGGAGGAGGGAATAAGGTGGGTGGTAGGAAGAGATGGGGGGAGGGATTAAGGAAGGTAGGGAGGAAGGGCAGGTGGGAGGGACTAAGGGGGAGGCAGGGTATAAAGAAGGGTAGACAGGATTGAGGGAGAGAGGGAAAAAGGAAGGAAGGTGATAGGCAGGAGTAAAGGAAAGAGGCATGCATTGAACAAACAAACAAGAGCAGATATATGGAATTAAATTTAGAAAGAGAAATTAAACACAGAAACTGACAAAAAAAGAATGAAAGGCAAGTAAATCAGTGTTTTTTAGAAAAAACTCAACAGATACAAAACATTTCGCAAGTTAGCAGTAAAAAATCAAATGTACAAACCTGGCCAGTCTCCTGTTCCAGTTGGTCATACAAGTTTATACTATAATAGTGAACTTTCTTCATATTGATACCAGGATGATAAAGAGTTGTTAACCCAGCCTGAGAACACAAAACAAATGATTGTATGTGTATTATAGTATTATACAACTTAACAGCTCTCAGAACCGCTCTATTCTTGGAAGATATCCTTTGCCTTTTTTACTCTTTTTATGCACTATGTTAAATGGTTTTTTAATGCATGAGTTAAAAGTTAAAAAATCTATTTTGTATCTTTAAAATTTACTAAACATCTGCATATAGTATACAATACCTTATTTGATATATTTCGCTGAGCACTCATGGGGTTAAATTTTGACAATAATTTCCAAAACAACAGGAAATGACAGAGATCGAACTTTATTTCGAATAAACTAATAAAACGAGTTAAAAATGCAACAAGACTTTCTGTAAATGTTTTTCACAGGAAAAAATCATAAAAAATTATATAAACCTATTTTAAAAAAGATCGGTTCAAAAACTCCGCAATAAACTGCCAAAAATGTTGCTTTCATTGCAATCAACCGACCTCCGCCATACAAAAATTTGAAAATGACTGTGTTCACCCCAGTCTCTTTGCACCTCAGTCAAAATGGCGGAAGAAACCGTGAAATCATCTATTATGCAGCCTCTTCAGGTTGCCATCTTGTATCTAGCTTCTCAGAACTTGTTATCTATAAAATACAGATTTTATACCTGGCCAAAAATAGGGTGTGCTTTTTCCAGCATGCACCTTTTTTATTGTGCTGCTCCATCTCAAAGATACTATGAATTTGTACACTTATTTGTACATTCTTTAAATGGTTAAAACTTAAAATCCATTTACTTCATGAAAAAATTAAAACTTCTTAGGAGCTCACTCCATTCTTATCACAGCAGTTTGAAAGCGTTAACATTATTTCCTGGATAAACAAATCCCAAATTCCCATTATAAAAAAAGTATATACTAATTTAGGAGCCCTTTCATTATTGTTTTGGCCTAGCAAGAATACTGAAATCATTTTATGTACATGTAAATAAAATTAAATGCATACTTTTAACACTCCCGAATAAACATACATGTAAGGTTAGTTTGTTTTTTCTGAGCAAATTTTACTTCCTAAACTGTCCTTAATTGCGTCTGTAGAATTATTAGTTTTTGGCTAATTCCATCCTATTTGAACTTTATTTGGGTCTGTCTGACTATTAAAATCCAGTGATTTTGTCATTTTCATCTGTCTGGGCAAGTTACTTTCTAAAGATATTGATTTAAGAATGTCTTTTTTCTGAACCAATATAAAATTTGAGTTTGGAACATTCCATATAACCCATCTGTACAAAATTATTGACATTTTGAAATGTTTTCATCCTATACTATTATTTCACCCTATACTATTATTGACTATTCAAGATATTTCTACCCTATACTCATATTGGGCCCTATAAACTACTCCAGTGTTGGGCATTTTATACATTGGCCCCTTATACTACTATTTTGCCCGGTATGCAATATTCAGGAGTACTGTTGTTCAGCTTCTGTATTGCAATTTTGTTCAATTAAAGTTTAATGGATATGTTCAAAATAAGGCAGAAACTTAAAATGATATTATTACTGTCGAGTCTTTGCATTAGCTTCTTGAACATAGTCTTGACAAAGAAGAAGCTAGGTTTCTTTAGATAATTGGTTGCTAACTAGTATAAAGATCAATGCTTGATTAATATTGTTGAAATTTAAATCTAAAACCAAAGAAATATTAAAGAGTAGCATTGGGGACAATGGGAACTGAACCCTAAAATCAACTTTTGTCAAACAAAATCTTTAAAAGTGTGAAAATGGTGTTTAAGCATTTTCCTCTTGTTGCACTGATTATCTGAAAAATTAAAGTTTAATACATATAATGTGCCCCAATTGTACTGGTGCCTCAAAAATAATGGGCAGCAAAGAAAAAATGAGGCTATGATGTCAGATACAGGAAAGAATTTGATCAAACTAAAGATTCTTCATTGAAGAGAGACATTGCACATAACTTGAGTTTTATCTCTCACTCTTGCAAGTGTAAAGAGCTCATGAATGACAACAAAAACAGTTCAAATGCTTGCTTGCTTCCCCATAACTTATATGTCACATGTTACCTATTTGTTTACCACTGACATTGAAGTTGACAAGCAACCTTGCTCAACGACCCTAAACAATTGCAACCTGAAACACACACATTCAAACTAGAATTTCTCTGAAAAACAATGCGACATGAAAGAAAAAAACTTTGAACTATGAATAGACCTTATGCATGTTTATGCCAAACACTCCGAAACCTCGCTTTCAAACCATGAAAGTGTGAATATTTTCATAAATCAAATCCCAAAGCGACCACAAATGAAAAGTGTTCCTTCAAGAACACGGTTTGTATGTGAAAATTGCTCACACCTATTTCTTGAATACAAGGCTTTGGGGTGAAACTGACTAGTTTGATGTCAACATGCATAAGGGCTATTCAACACCTTAAAGGATTTAATTTGAAAAAATTCAATTTTGAGGTTTGGTTCCCATTAATATGGACTACTAGGACAAAGATTGACAGTAGATATTATTTTAAAATTTTGCCCATGGAATTTTATCTAACTTACTGCATGCCATGTTGAACCTGCTGTCAATTCAGATTTTTCCAGAAGCACAACATCTTTCATGCCTCCCTTAGCAAGATGGTAAGCAAAACTAGTGCCCAGGGCTCCTCCACCAATGATGACAACTTCAGCTTCTTCCTTCATGCGCTTATTGAGTTTCTTGCTGTGATTAAACATAGTAATTTTATTGGCAAAAGAAGATAATTAAGCTATTGTACAACCATGGGATTATTTAATTTGTTTAGTCCCATGGCCAGAGAAGTGGAGAAGAGAAAAAAAGTGGAGATGGGGGTTAAATACAGTAAATCAAATTTGAAAACTTGAATTTCTCCTTTGATTGATGATTAAACACTGTTCTGATTATCACATTATTATCACAATAAAGACACATAAAATGCAACATTTTACTGCCCCAGTTATCGTGGCTATTTGAGGCTGGCAGTAAACATGAAGGCAGGGATTTTTGAAAACAAAATATACATATATTCATATTAAAGTAACTGTATAAGTCCTATAGCTATAGTATTCATACAGAATATGTACATGTGTATTATATAAACTCTTTAAGTTCTTAGAAACAACAATTATATTAAATAATATCTTGCCAACAACTCCATAATTTAGTAAAATCCAAAAAAATTATACATTCTATCTTGATCCCTTTTTTATAATTTTTTATCAATTTCAAACTCATTTTTTCTTAACTTTCATTCTTTATATAATCTACTCAATTTTATTATCAAATAACTAGTTAGAACTGTTGTTGAAAAGATGCTAGAAATGAAAACATACTTGTAAGCTAAGTGTACCCTTGTTTTCAACTGTAGTTTTCAGCAAGAATTTAAAATCTCCTTTTCTCAAATATTTACCAGATTTACTCATGAATAATCTGTGCCCATGGCATTGCATGTATAGTGACGCACGTACACATCATTAAAAAATGGTTAAAAATAATAGCAAATTATGCATGAATTTCCTCTTAAAGCGAAGTAAGGTTTGAAACTGGGAAATTTTTATGGCAGGTGAGCATCAATGCCTGTCCAACCTAGTTTCCATGTTTGAACCTATACAATACTTTCTCTATAAAAATACAAGGGCAGAATATTAAGTTAAAACTACATTAGTTTTAGGGAAATGTTTTAACATAGCAAACTCATTAATTAATTCTGATGCACTGAATTTGGTGCTGGCCACAGTTTCTCATGATAAATCATTTAATAATTTTTTGCATGATAAGGGTTTCCCGGAGGGCGGAGGGGCTACTCTCTATATTGGGATGGTAGGTATGAGCATTGTACTTTAGGGGTTAAAATTGCAGTTTGGCATTTTTAGGGGTTGTAAAATGAAATCCAGTATTAAACCAAGAGCCCTGTATTTTTTAGGGTTAAAAATGCCAAGCTATTGGACTGCTTGCAGTCCAGTGTTTTAGCAAACACACGTACAGATAAGAAGTTTTAAAAGATGTCCTTTGACGAACGTTCTATTACGCCCTAGCTTTTATTCACTGCATATCGTGTTTAGCACAACATGAAGGGACTTAGCACTGACCTGCTAGCTACCCAGGGGAAAATTTCAGCTTTCAATTGGGGGAGAAAATTTTTATCCCTTGGTCATTTTTAAGATAATTTTGGTGCCTTTTCCGACAGTCATCCCTACCCTTTCGACCCTGGAACACCCCCCCCCCCCCCAACCTGGAAGGGTTTATACAATACAACTTCACTTACCTAATCACATATGAACTTATCAATTAGTCAATTGCACACTGGAATCACACAAAGGTAGAACTATCAAAAACTTCAAATACCAGTTAAAAATTTATATTTCTTTATATCTCTAATTATCTGTTATTTGTTTATGTAATACAAAGCATATTTTCCTTAATTCTTTTTGGTCATTCTACTAAACTTGTAACTGAAATTCAAAGTTGATGCTGAAAGTATTCATGAGGGTTTTTTGATTTGAAACATTTGATTTCACTACATTTAATGTTTTGAAACTTTTAGTTTTACCTTAAAACACTACCGAAATCAAGGGTTGAGTTCACAAAGCTCTTTGTTTGAATTCGAATTGACTTTAACAGGAAATATTAGCTAGTAGCTAGTATTGCCCTTTCTCGAACAAAAAAACTTCAATTTTATTAAATTTCAAATAGCATAGCTTAGATCCTGAACTGCTCAGCTGTTGACGTAAATGGTGGTTTTTGGTGGATGGGGAAACTGGAGTACCCGGAGAAAAAACCTACAACGTCGGAAAGGGCCCACAAACCCAGCTCACACACGGCCCGGCCGAGAATCCAACCCGAGTTGCATTTGTGAGGGCGAGCGCTGTAACCAAACGACCCCGGCCTGTGCCAGCAATAAAACCAAACATTCATTTCGCAAACTGGCTGCTGACGTCCATTGGGTTCATTCAGGAAATTGTTCACAAAAAGGACGGAAACCCAATCCATTTCTAGCCTAGCCAGACCAACTGCATACATATACATTTCTTGAGCCTGTAAACAAACTACGTAAAACGGACACGTAGCTAACTATAATTACTGCATGGTTGCACGTGAGACGCTTGTAGAGTGGAATCGAACTGGAGTCAAACAAAGCGACTTTAAGCGACCTCTGAGGCTATTTCTAAGAAAGTAAGCAAAAAAAAATATAACTGACCTCGGTTCGTTTGTGCTCGCAAAATGGCGTGCAGCAACACTCAACTGCACACCGAGTCTTCCAAATTTGCTGCAAGAATCTAAACGTGTTAAGCTTGGAAAGTGTCTCAAACATCTTGACGCTCGAAGAAAAGAAGCCATGCTGTACTTGTAGCTCGTTTGAAATGCAGAACAGTACCGAAGTACAAGTTGGCCGGTTTCACAATAGCTAGACTCGATCGCCTTGCGTGACCTGTTTGACCGCCTGGCCGTACCTGTAGGCTCTATTTTATAGCTCGTCCCAGTCTACTCTCATTGAAATTTGGGCGATGAAATGTTTTCAAAATATTAAGTTCAATTATATCAACAGAGTTTCATCACTGACAAATGTTTTATTCGTAACTTCGCAAACAAAACAGCTACAGGAACTGGATAAAGTTTTATTCCATGCCTTCCTATTCTGGAATAGACCCAAACGCAACCTAATATAAGTGTTAAAAATTTTTAATTTTACTTTGAAAGTTGTAAATACCATCAGCACTGTCAACAGGGGTTTAACAACAATTAAAGGTTTTTGAGAGGTAGCCAAAAGAACCAGAGTTTTATTCCATGCCTTCCTATTCCGGAAGAGACTCAAACGCAACGTAATAAATGTTTAAATCTTTGACGTTGAAAGTTTCAAACACCATCAGCACTGTGAACACAGGTAGGCGGCCGGGCTCATAACTGAACATTTTTAGGAGCCCTGCTAAAAAATATATGAGCACGACTTTTTTCCATCCTATTTGCATTTTCTGTGCCAAGTGAAATGACCTAAATTTGTAAGGTTAGAAAGATATCGATACGTTGCGACGGAGAGTCCGAGACCAAAAGAGCTACTGAAACGTTTTAATATCAATGTAACTTTACATTGAAAAAACAACCATAACACCTTTTGCACTAAAACTGAAAAACAGGGCTTCGGTATAAACCCACTACAATGTTAAAAGAAAATAAGCGATAACAAGGTTGCATGATAATGATGTCTTGAACAAGAACCGATGATGATGAAAATTAACGACAAAGATATCGATAGGATAAGAATGATGACGAAGACAATGAAAGGATGATGTAATTACGATGATGACAACACAATAATGGATTGTGTGGCGGAAGCAAAAGATTTGTGGGTGCACAGTGCGGGAATTGTAACAGTTCGTTATTAAATCTGAGATTCCTGTTCAAGAGTTGTTGTTGTTAGCCAGAAATTATTTTTTTGGGGGGGGAGGCGGGCTCCCTAACCAAATAATTTGGGGGAGGGGAGGCAGTCACCAGTGTCCCCGGTTTCGCCGCCGATGTAACTGGTGATGACAATTCAACTAAACTATAATGCTATTAGTCTTTATTTTGAGTCTCAATTACCAACGATGGTAATAAAATAACAATAATTGAAATAACAACAACAATAACAACAAAGCTGCGGCGTGGATCGATAACGTTAGAGACTAAGAGAAAATTGTTCAGTGCACGAAACTTTCAATCGACACTTAGATCAAGTTCGTCAGGTTATTTTCCTTTTTGGACTATGAGTGAATGCTGTTTGGAATCCATCCGGGAACTAGATAAGGGTATGTCAGGTGACCATTGACGTATCGTTTAAGGTTTCTCTCCATGATGATTTTTCTGGTGACGTCATTGAGCTTATTGTAGTGCTTGGTTACTAAGGAGCGAGCCTTGTTGTCAGGGAACAAAGCCTGTGAGTTGGCGGCATAGTCGAACAAACTGTCATAAATCATCGAACCAAGAGTCATCGCCAGGCCAGCTTGGATCTTGTGTTGAAAGATAAATTCAAATAGTTCGTGAATTTGTTACGAAAAAGTAACAGCAACAACACGGCAGCAGCAGTAATTGCAACGTCGCAAAAACATAACCAATAACAACAGCAGTAGCATTAGTAATAGCGACAGCAATGGTAATGGCAATAGCAACCTCAATAGCGATTGCGTCAGCAATAGAAATAGCGACAACACTAGCATTAGCAACAGTAACAGTAAAAGCGATGGCAACAGCAAATGGTCAGGAATGATAACAGCAACAATGCTAGTAAAAGGACAGGGATGGTAGTCGCAACAGCAACAGCAAACGGGCAGGAATGGTAACAGTGAAAACACTAGCAAAAGAGCAGGGATGGTAATAGCGACATCAAAGCAAAAGTGACAGCAATGACATAATTAGCGACAGAAATAGTAAAAGGATAGGGATGGTAGTCGCAACAGTAACAGCAAAAGGGTAGGAATGGTAACAGCGACAACAACAAAAAAGGCGAGAGTAGCCATAGCAACAGCAATGGTAAAAGCAACGACAATAAGAAAAGGCAGGAAGATACTGAATGGTAATATAGTGACAGCAATTGTAACATCAATAGCAACAACAGCAGCAACAGAAATGGCAACGACAGTATCAATCTAGTTGGCAATAGCAACATCTATTTTGGAAGTTTAAGAGCTGCAACAAAATATTTAACACGTTAACAGCAAAAAGAAGCAGAACTATAGCTTTTTCCTTTTAAAAAAAACTACAGCAAAAATTACATTTACTTCAAAATATTATGCCGGCTTGTTATGAATGCGCGGACCAGTAGCAGCTAAGAATAATTAAGGGTGCATTAAAAATAATAAGTCTTTATTTATTTGATAAAATACACATCAAATGCTACAACTAGATAATACAACTAATAATAACAGTAAAATCATACAAAGGATACTTATAAGAAAATCGCAGGGATAAAAATTTTTGGTCTTAGACATGACACTTTTGTACAGATTGTAGTAAGTGTGTTTGATTAAGGTGTTAAAGAATCGAAGAAATTAAAAGATAAATAAGTTTTCGTATACATAGTTCTTCGCTTTGTCTGAACACATCATATATATAAACATCGATTCTAAAGTAAATATAGCATCTCTTTAATAGCACATCTATCTTTGAAAAAATATTTTGGTTAGTGGCTAACTCCGGTTTTGAGACTTGAATCATAAACAGAAAGACCTATCTAAATTTGACAAAAGATGACGAAAGAAAAAATGTTTCATATGGTTTTGCTAGCGCTATATAAAAACATTCATTAAAGCTAAAATTGCCAAGTACTGTTTATTACCGCGGACGTGTTCTTGTTTGGAAGGTTGTAGACGCTGAACTGCCCAGGGGGTACCCGGGGGTCTTTGAAAAGCCGGGTAGGCATCATAGGGCTTTGTGCTCCGTAATACGTGACCGGGTAATTGACGGCTGCGTGCTGAGCCGTCATGGTCCAGATAATACGCGTCAACGTATCTACGAGTAGTCTCTTGGATTTGATTTTGGTCGGGAAACCTTTGATCTGCAAAGATGACAAGTTTAGATCAAGCTTTACCCGAGTATAACTCCAACGATACTCGGTTACACTGTACTGAATTCGAAGAAAGATTGCGACTGAAACCCCGCCCCCTACTCCCCTACAAAGGTGTTCTTTCGTTTCTTAAAATCTAGTGTGTGACTTAGATACCTCTCCCTTACCCCCATGGGGATAGAAAAGTTCTCCTTCAGACACTGTTGGTACTAAAAGGTGACCTGCCAATTTAAGTAGGAACTTAATCTACCTTTCCCTTACCCAAATGGGGATAGAAAGGTTCTCCTTCAGACACTGTTGGTACTAAAAGGTGACCTGCCAATTTAAGTAGGAACTTAACCTACGTTTCCCTTACCCAAATGGGGATAGAAAGGTTTTCCATCTGACGCCGTTGGTATTAAAAGGTGACTCGCATCTCCCATCCCCCATTGAAGTGGTAAGGTAACCTACTTTTCCCTTACCCCAACGGAGACAGAAATGCTCTCCGTCTGAAATTGCATTTGTTTGTGCTAAAAAGTAATCTTTCTCTTCCAACCCCCTGGAAGTAGTGACGTCCCTTTGTTTATAGTGTTTGTACTTAAATATGACCTACCTCTCCCTTACCCCCATGGGGGTAGTACGGTCCCTCGGCTGATACCTCGTTGGCAAAGTTCTGTAGCTCGTAATCTCTGCGAACTTCCGCATTTGAAACGTAGTACCTAAAAAGAAGTTGAAAACAAAATGATCTATTTAACTCACACCGTAAGAGTGCATCCAGTAGAAAATTGGGGGCATTGGCCTTCGAAAAATTTTGCCTCAAACGATTGGAATAAATTACACCTTTCAATCAGACAAAGTCCATCATTAGCTAGTTTTAAAAGAGCGTTAAGAAATGTAAATGGAATGTAATTAGTCTTTCGTCTAATTTTTATATATTCATATTTATATTTGATCACTTACCAGTGAAATTGGTCTCCTTAATAAAGATTGTTATTATTATTATTATTACAATTTACCATAGTTTAAACCTTTTAACATTAAACTGTATTTGTATGTAACATTTGTATAACGAAATGGTCGATTTCCTCCAGTCGAAATTGGCAGGCGTGGATTTAAGAGAGGGGCTGGTCGGGCCGCGGCCCCCTTTTAGTGGAACAACTTGTTTTAATAACGTAGAATTAAAGTTTTGTAGTAACTTTAATATTGAAATAAAACGGAGATAACTTTTATGTGTTTTTATTGATCTATGAAACGTAAACACTGAAAGATGTTGTTTTTTTCCCCCAATCTTGATAAGAAACTAGGTCTGCTCAAAAAGCCGTGTTTAGCTTTTGGCTCGCAACCTAAATGTTTCGAAAATTCCATGTAACTTCTCCTAACATCCTTCTTTTATTTACGATTTATTTATGACATTTTTTTGACTCATGGAGCCACGGGAGAACAGGCAATAGGACTCGAGGTCCCCTTCGAGGCTTGCCACCCGGGACCTACGGTTTAACGTCCTTATCCTTATTATTCTTAGCTTGCAAGTTAGGTCGTTCTCTAATGAGAAAATTGAACTAAGTAAAAAAAGTACCAAATATAAAAAAAACATAGTTTTCCTAAACTCGCAACAGGAAAAGCAGGGGTTCTAGTAAGGAGAATATGGCATTACGTCACTGGGGGCTGAAAGAGTCAAGTTGGAATCACGAACCAAGCTGCGTCCTTTTTATTTTCCTTGCTTGCTAAGTAACAGGGTAACCCTCTACTTCATAAAACAAAGCAAAGTTTCTACTTACAGGTTAATGTATTCTGTTACCATGTACTTGATAGAGCTGTAGATTAGCTTGCCGTCATCCCGATACGGATAGTAAGGCAGTGTCCATCTGTCGTACACTCCTCTTCTCTGCAGAACGAACCAAAATAGGCTTGCTTTGACATACAGTAGACCCCCAGTATCTCGAATCGCAAAAGGAAACAAAATTACTTCGAAACATCAGGGTTTCGAGCTATAGGGGTTTTAAACAATAGTAACCAGTTTAACTTCGAGTTAGCGGGGAATTTGGGTTATCAAGGTTTCTAGTTATAGGGGTTAAAATTACAGTGAATATATGAGGCAATTGCAAATCCAAGGGAAATCAGTTTTGCTTCGAGTTAGCGGGAATTCGAGTTACGGAGGGTTTACGTTATCGGGGTTCAACTGTATAGAACAAGGATTTAACGCATTGAGTTGTAGGTTACGGGTATCGATAGCTGGGGATTCGAGATCTGTATCGGCCATTAGCTTTTTTCTCTTAAATATCTCAACATCTTATGACATAATTATAAAATCAAACTTATCATTTAATTGAAAATTATATAATTTATGGTTCTGCACGATTTGTTTGCTCCTCTTTGATTGAATGGAAAAGCAAGGCATTTTAAAAAGAGCTCGCTATCTACTGAAAGTTCAGAATGGAATTGAAGGGGAATGGAAGGGCGTTATAAAAAGTTAGGCCAAACCTTTAAATTTCCGTAGAAACTGGTATCTTTCCAGCTAAACCTTCTATACTCTCGCTCTATCAGTTTCAAGGAACCAGACCTGCCAATTGTTAATAGTTTATCAAAGGTTCCATTAACAGGCTTTTCAAGGAAGCCAAATCCAACAGTGTTTGTTCCGAAAACACCACGGCAATGGAATTTTAGTATTTGATGCAATGGGTGCAGTTGGTGGAAGTGGCGGTGGATGCAGACACAGATAGGCTCCATTACCAGGTGTGTCTTCACAAGGTGTTCAACGACCTCTGCGTGCGTGTAATCGGTTAGCTGGACAATATCTTTTGCCATCAACCACGAGTCGCCGTCCTCGGGGGTGTAAACAGTTGAGGCTGAGTTATTAAAAGATGTAAAATAGGTTAAATAATAATAATAATAATTAGTAATAATAATTAATAATTAGTATTTATATAGCGCCTTTCCATAGGTACATGCTCAAAGCGCTTAACAACAGTTTACAATTGACTGTGGTATTGAGGGTCTTAGACAGTCC
>JAOBAT010000019.1:0-33676 GCA_026413305.1 Hydrozoanthus tunicans
CCACCCCCCCCCCCCCCCCTCCTCCACCCTCTCTAATAAGCTCCTCGTCTGAAAGGTTCGGCCGCCGGTGACTAATTTACGCATAAGAGTATTTGTTCTACGTACGTGTTACAAAGGCCTACTCTGGGTAGTCCTTAAGTTACCTTAAGTTGCCTAAAATCGCCTTACGCAGCGATTTTTCACCCCATTTTTCCTTGATTTAAATGGCCTTAAGTCGCCTTAAATTGCACTAAGTCGCAATCATTTTCACTCCATTTTTCCACAAATCGCCTTAAATTGCCTTAAGTCGCTCTAAATCGCGGCGACTTAGGCACCCGGAGTAGGCCTCTACAACCCCTCGCACAAATATAAGTTGCATTTAGACCGCAAACTATATGCCATGAATTTTAACTTAATTAAAGGTGTCGGCTGGACAGGGGAGTGAAGGAACTTACTGTGAATATGTTAACTGATAGCTGAGTTGTTTAGTTGGTTATGCCGTTTAACTCATGTACAACCAAGAACCACTTTTCTTCTCTGATTTGTCTAAACGTGAACACAGGTATACATCTTGGGACACGTTGCACGACTCGTGAGGTACGAAGTACCGTCGGAGAATCTACAGGAGCCATCAAAACAGACCCATCCTCCTGAAGGTATACATAATCACTCAGATCTTTTTCATTACCAACAATAGATTCGCCAGCAATCTTTTAAATTTACAGTCGAACCCCGATATATATATATCATGTTTCTCGTCTCTGCCACAACAGGTACCAGGAGTGAACCATTTTCGATCTCAAATCGTGACGATAACTCGTCTTTTGGGCGTACGCTTCCCAACGAACCCACGGGTATCACAAAGATGGCGGAACGAGTGCTCAAGAAACAAGATGATGACGCCATTATGGAAGAATGGCAACTCACAGCTAGAATTTTAAACAGGCTTTTTATGATTCTCTATATAGCAGCCATTCTTCTTTCACTGGCAGCAATATTTTTACAAGTGCCAGTTCTGTAGAGCACGTATGGAACCGCCTTAGAATAGTTGCAATTTTCCTGTTTCGAAAAGAATGACTCGCCGGCGTGCATATGTATATTAACCCATATATAGCCTTTTGCGCGAAATACCTCGAAGAGTTGTTTGTGAAAGCCATAGTATTAACCAGCGAGTTTTGGCTGGCTGATCTAAGATCATGAATGCAAACAGGGTTACAGTTAATGATAGTTAAACGAGGAAAAAAAATGCACGTTGTCAAAGCGCAACTGAGCCACATGTTCCGCAGATAAAAAAACCAGCGCCTAAGTAATGAAAAGTTAGTGATTGTATAGTGCGCACGCGTTCGCTTATCTACGCTTGCTAATGATCTTCAACCTCGTTCCCACAGCCCACGTTCATTATCGGGCAAGCGCCAAGAAACAGAGCACTAAAATAATCCAATTCAAGGCCCAGATTTTGGGTTTTTCGATTTCCAAAGCGCGTGCGTTTCAATTATAAAGACCGAAATTAAGTCAATCTCGTTCTCAGAGCCCACGGCTGGCTATTAGAAACGTGGGCTCTGGGAACGAGATTGAAAATGAGATGAAATGAAAACAGCCTCTACTCAGGCTTTAATTGTTTTCCAATTAGATCCTATATATACTTTTCCTGTTACCAATTAAGCTAGGAGAATCATGCTTTTTATGTTCGGTAGTTTTCTATGTTTTATTTTTTTCTCCATTTTCTCGGAATTACAAAATATAAGTTATGTAAGGAGAAGTTAGATGTTAACAAACTAGCATCAGTGCTGGGACAAGATTTTCAATTTTCCTTTGTCTTGTAACTTTTCAGATTTAACGTTCCTTGGGGTGCCAAAATTGTGTCAGTAAACCAATTATTTTATCGCTTGCTTTCTTTTACTGAGAAAAATAATCCTTTTTGTGATACAGTAACAGCTGACATTACCACTCAACAGTGCGCGGGTGACAGCTGCGCTCGTGGTCAAATTCGTCTCAGTGCTGTTTGCTTATCAGGCTGCAATTTGCAATTTGACGTGTTTTAAGACCGGCGCCCACTTGAGGTAAAGACCTGAGCTGTTTGCTCGCGAGGCTGTTTGCCCAGCTTCTTCCGCACGTATGCGGCAAAATTTTAGCCAGATTCGAGCTTGCGAGGCAAAATCTCACTGAAATTTTTCCGCACACGTGCGGACTGCAAGCTAAACAAAAAGCCTCGCGAGCAAACAGCTCAGATCTTTACCTGAAGTGTGCGCCGGCCTTTGATTAGACTTGGTTTTATTTTGGTAAACCATATTTAGATATCACATTTGCAGTTTACCGTTCAGGTTTAGTCAATGCCTTTGTATTAAAACAACCCTCAAGTTCGACTTGACACCTGACCCAAAACAATTTATTAAATCATTTTATAACAAATTAATGCAGAATAGTCAGCACTATTAGGCCACTTAAAAAAACACATATACCGAGTCATTTATATCATCAGCGCGTGTACTGATTTTTGCCAGCTAGCACATTGATTCTTTTTTTGTTTTTTGAATAAAAAAAATCGAGAATTTTCTCTTTTCCGAGTAATAAACAAAGTGACAAACAATTCGACTGGCGGCATTTTGCAGTAACAAACAAGTTTTGAATTCAACAGGCAGCATACGAGTCAGTTACCGATAGAACAGGATGGTGTTACCATTGCTCAGAGAGTTCTGAAAGAGACTTGAGCCTGCTACTAAATACCGCTAAGTGTTGTTTGGGACGGACCAGTTTGTCTCGTGGGCGAGGCGGGGGAAGAATGATTGTCTGCAATTTTTTTTGTCCGGCTTCAGTATCTTTATAGGATTTATGCAATTTTTTTTCTGTCTGGGGTGCCCTACAAATTTTTCTTACAAAATGAATTCTTCCACTCCCCCCTCCCCCCATCACGATTTAGAGCCAGTTGCATGCTTTTATGGATATTGTGCGATGAAAAAGAATTTGAAAGAAAGTTGGGAGTTTGTGTATCTCATTATCTGGTACTCAATTCACCCGCATATCGGAATGGATAGGCAACAAGGCTCAGCTCACAACTCCACAGGCAAGTAAGAATTTAGTAGCTAGTCAATTTTAATTTCTCTTCATTCAGACAAAGCGCGTGGGCTCCCCCTGTGAGTCCATTTTGACCATGTCAACGCCTACGCTTCCTTTTGCCCCGCCTCCACCTCAAGGTCTTTAAGGTAAAGTCATATTCATATTCCACTTAGCCTTTGGATAGCTAGGTAGCACTGTATACGCCTTGCAGTTTGAAAAATTGCTGTAATATAAACCATTCAGAAAATACCAGTTTAACGTCTTTAGTAGTGACATTTTTCTCTTTATTGAGGCTCGAGTACGAGTACACCCATAGCGCGCTTTGTGGCCACTTTTCCTCATGTTTGTTACGATATATATCTTCGTCCAAGATTTGAATCTACAAAGTCGTGTCGCATATAAAACAGACAGTATGAAGGGGAATCAGCTTGATATTGTAAGATTTTTTGGATGAACTTTGAGTTGTATTTTATTTCTTGAAGATCGGTATTTTTAAAGGGAGGCTGGATTTATTTGTGATTTTTTGGTAAGTTTAAAATTAATTTTGAAGTTAATACTTGATGTAAATTTTCCAAACCGTCCTCAAACCAAAGCTGTACTAGTCCCTCACCGGGAGGAACGGTTTGTTGATTTTGGCTCAATACCTTTCTTATAAAATTCGAATATTATTTTCAACTTTCTCACTATCAACAAAAGCGCGGGTGTATTCCCGCCTTAATTACATTTGGATACGGCAACTTCAAGCTTTCAGCAATGACGCCAAATATTTGTGTTCACAAAGAAGCATTTACAACAAAAAAAAACGGACGAAGAGGGGGAGGGGGAATTTGAAGGGGCTTTCCCTATTGTTGACCATGTGTCTCGTAAGTGTTGTGCAGTTGGCGAGTTATTTTTTCTGCAAGCAAATCTTTTTGGTCTGCAGACGATTCAAAACCCCTCTGTTCTGAAGTAAAGACAGGGTTGCAGAGATCTCAAAACACATCAATCACTCACGAGATTGATAATGCGTGTCACATACTACCCGCAGTGACTCCCCGACCTTTTCATGTCACGCTGAGTGCAGTCAGTTTCGCACTGCATGCTGGTTAAACTACACAGATAATAATTTGATCTTATGACTTTAACCGTGAATATGGAAAGCGATTACAGGGATTTTTGCTCTCTTAACAATGTCGGATACTGACAATGGGAAAAAGTCTTATGTGCATCGTCTTATGTGGATCATCTGAGAGGAGATAAAATGCTTCAGCACTACTGGACAGTTGCGATAAACTGCTGTGGTTTCCCCACGTATTTTGTACCTTAATTTTGGTTTGCGAGCCCATTTCGATCGACTCGACTTTGGGAAACGGCCAAATGGCGTACTCACCTTCTTGGAAGAAAGGTGAGTTAGTTAGCATGGACTGCACTACCTCAACTTTGTTTATTTCCTAAAAAAGGTTTGAAAAATGTCCATGACTCGATCTGAGTTCCGTCATAACTTGCAGGGCCTCTATCTTGACTTTGAATTTGATAGCCAGACCATGTTGGCATAGTTTGAAACTACAATGGCTTCTTACATTCTTGCAAGTTCTTAGATTGTATGAAAGTTATTCTTCACTTGTTTTAATTTAGTTCGTGTTAGGTCGGAAGAGTGTAACGGATGCGATATTGGATTCAGACGTGAAAGACGACGAAACGACGGCCCTGCATTACTGTCTGTAGGTTTTCGTTTTTCGAGTGCGACAGTGCAAGGAACCAAAATCCGTGTAAGATTTTCTGAAAATTTATACGTTATTCCAAGTAAAACAAAAAGTTTGAATACCGTATTAATTCCGGAGGGATTTCATTTGTCTTTTTGTGTCGTCACGAAATGTGTGATTTTAAATAATTCATTCTTTGGTCTGCAAGCTAGTCCGTGCCAGCGGTTGCAAACAGCCACCATTTTGGCGTTCGCTCATATCTTTTTGCAGCGAGTTATATTTTGTTTTTTTCGCCTCAATACTCTACCGTTTTCGATTTGTTTTACTAAATCGAGTTAGTGGGGATCGTTCGAGGCACAAAGTGGCTGACTGCTTTCAGAATGTAAGTACTGAGTCTGAATTCAATTTTCTTCGTTTGTATTTTAAATTTTGTATACTGTTGTCACATTACCGATTTACAAGCAACTAGCTAGCCAGGGTGCTTTTCGCATCCTTGATTCATTGAAAAACAAACAAATATTCCAACGCTGATCTTAAAATCTCAAAATAAATGGGCTTCTGCGTTTTAGAAACCTTTTAACGAATTCATTATATTTTTACCTATGATTTACATTTAAGTGTCGCTTGTCGGAGTGCAGAGGAGTGTTCATGTTATATTGCTTTCTTTTAGTTATCAAACATTTTCTCCGAAAATATCAAAGCGTTTTCTCCCACTCAGATGCTATCATCGTTCTGGATAATCAAAAGATGAGAACCCTATTAAAAATTTTGTTCGAACAAGCGTATAGTCTTTAAACCTCTGTTACTGCTTGTTTATGTCACGTTCTTGTGTTACTCAGACTCGAAATTCTGTTGTTGATTTTTTAAAACTTACACTCAAAATTCTTTCGAGTTGATTATTGAAAATAAATTCTGGAGGCGATCACCGTAGGTGATAAGCGTAAATGAAAACGAGGAATGAATTTAACACGACAGAAAAAAATGTTTGACCTTACAATTGTTAGGGAGTCTGACCTCCGAACAAAAATTTAAAGGCGCCGTTTCGTCCAGACTATACACATAATTCGTCCTTGTACTACAGAATTTATTGATAAAGTTTTTGTAAATATGTAGTTTGCCATAGCATAATGCACAGTATTCTTAAATTTTTTTTATCAAAAGTTGACACAGTTTTAAGATGTGATTATCTTCACTGTTTCTAGCTTATTCTGTTGATTGAAAAAGTGAGTCACATTGATCAGACAAAGCTCAGAGCTCATAACTAACAATTGAACTAGAAAACAAAACTCTCTATATATACAGTTATATAATTAGTTTATCTTACTCAAATGGATAAAATTTAATGAAGTATCTGGGTGAGTTCACTGTAAAACCTAGGAGAGAACTTTCACTTGAGCAGACCTTGGCGAAATTGCACCTGGGTGAAATCGCTGGTAACCATTCTTGAAAGTAAGCATTAATATTTTAAGACCAAGAAACTGACTTGTGGTGAAAAGTTTCAATGATGGTTATCACATTAGTTCACTCAAATCCCCATCTTGTGCTGCATGCAACCACTCCAAAGAAGGAAAATTTTTAAACATGCAGTTATATTTTAGAAATGAAAACTTGCTAATTATGATTTTGTCTGTGTACAATTTTCATTAAATATTAAAATAATCAGGCATATTTTATATTTTAGGAAACATCTAGGACTTTATTGTAAATAGTTTTAACAATAGAGCATGGACAAGTCATCCTGACAAACAAGTTACCTCTTGGTGAAACAAATTTTTAAGTGGAAAAATGATTTGTATGGTCTCTAAATTTATAAATTAATTTGACAAGTGTTAGAATACAGTATTAATAAAATATTTTAGTCAAGGGACTGCCGCTACTAGAACCCAACCCTATCCTGGTCTACTATTTATAGGTTTAACAGTCCCAAATGGCAATGGTAGTGCATCCTCCTTATCAAGCTGTCAGTCTGGCGACTCATTTTCACATTCCCCATCTAGCAAAAGAAAGAAGAAAGAAGGTTAGTTTCAGGTTATTTGTAATTGTTGACTTTTTTTACATTAGAATATTGAAAACTCAGAGAAAAAAATTAAGTTGTTTTTAAAATTTAAAAATCTAAATATTGTTTTTACCAGTAACCCTCTGATTACTGACCAGTCAGACGTTTAGGTACAGGAATGGGTGGGGAACTCAAGGGCCACTTTACTTCGTTCTTGTAGTCTGGCAGATGGACAAAAAATTGTCAGCTGCTTTATTGCTACAGTAGTCTCGATAATATGTCCATGGATATAATTATTATTATTATTATTATTATTATTATTATTATTATTATTATTATTATTATTATTATATTAGAATGTCTAGAGCTGTGGAGAAAGTAATTAATCTGCTGTCAGTATTTTACTGAGTAATAAGCACCCACCCCCTTGCTGCAATAAGTTTGGGATTGGGTGCTTGCTTGAGCATTGGGCACTTGCTTGGTCAAGTTTCCATAATTACATTTACAGCTTTTCAAAATGATATAGCACTGATACATAATAAATAAATACAGCTCTCGGAAATAAAAAATTAACAAATGAAAAACACAAGATTACTCAGACACTCTTTCTAAAACACTAAGTGACCTAAATGTTGTTCTTTCTGAATCACAATTGCTATATTCAGAACATGCAACACAACTCACCATAAGTCAAGTTTCAAGCACCATAAAGATCACACTGCTTTCAGAAATGAAACTTTACCCCTGTTTTATCCCTGCCAATGGTACTGTATGTATACTCTCATATTTGTGTTAGTTTATATGGCTGTGTATTTATTATCCAACCACAAGTTAAGATTCAAGGTAGAGGTAAAACTATGGTTTTTGATCAACTGTAACAGTTGCTTGCAAAATTTTTGTTGAAGGTTTTATGAGGGTCTTGAAGAGGAGAGATGCAACTGGAAGAGACAGCAGTGAGGTGTGTTAATGTTAAAAAAAGTCAAATTATCTTGAATCTTGCTGACCTGCCCCATAAATTATTTTTATTTTTATGCTCAAAGCCTGTTTTTGTTGTTATTTTGAAATTCTTAAAAATTTGTGTGTTTTTAGGGGACTATGATGTGCTATTCTTCCAAATACTAAGACAGGCCCATTTGGAACAATATTGTTATATTTTGGGGAGAGGGGTTGCAAAGTTAACATATAGTGTTGAAGGTTGCACAGTCAGTCTTCAGTCAATTCAAAACTATTTTAACATGGAAACTGCAAATGAGGAGAAAATTATTGAAGGGGCTGTAGCCACTCCAGCATAATTATATGGATTCCCTTCCCCCAGCTTCTGAAGGATGTGTAAGAAAACTTGAAAAGCTCAACAGAGAACTTGAAGTTGCTTCACATATAGTCTAGGAGTTTAACTAAATGGGAAGAACCATCACAAATGAAAAACAAATTAAATTGACTAACCCTTACAAGGGATTGCAATTTGAATTTTTGACTTATTGTATAAAATCTTGTTTTAAAAACCACACAGAATCCGTCCTTTTCTGAAACAGAGACTTCCGTTCTTGTGCCAGTGGAGCGACCAAAGCATTTTCTTAAGGTTTTAGCACAGATCAGAGAGCGAACAATGCCACTTGGCAGGTAACATGACAATCTTCATCTGAACATCAAGTGGTACCCTGTTAGAATCTTTATTTTTAATTGTATGATTTACTTTTTTATAATACTTAGTATTTTATTTAACTACCTTAAATCCTTGATTAAGTGCCATGCTTACTAATTTGACAGAGATTTTGGTGCAGCAGTTATTTGGAGTGCAGTGCTTTTGTGGAGACATTATTAATTTAAATAAATAGTTTTCATTGACAAATAAAGGAACTACAAATTAAACAAAACAAATTAACTTAAGTATGAAAAGTAAGAAAAACTCTCAACTTAGTGCCATGGCACTTATTCAAGGTGAGGTGCTTATTAGAGGGTAGCATTTCCTTTGTGGGTCTCAGTGCAATGTCACCTATTTGAGATGCAAGGCTTATTTGAGGTGTGAGCTTATTTGAGGATTTTTGGTATCGGAATTGTTGAGTCAAAAAGACTTATTAGCTCAGTTGGTAATTAAAATTGTTATTGATCATATATTTTTTATTTCCTCAAATTTTTCTTTGTCTAGAAGAAAAGGTAAAAGTGTTGAGCCGTCAGGTGGCCAAGAAAGTGGTGAGTTTGACCAGTCTAATTCTCGGGCCAATTCAACATCTGACTCCCTCACAAGAGGAAGGAGTAATACTACTCTATCAGCAACAGATGATGAAGCAACTGAACTTGATTCAGTAAGTCAACAGGCCTGAAGATTTCGAGGAAACGATCGTTTCTGGTTACGTGTCGGTTACATGCTGGCAAAATGACGGAACTGAAAAATGGTTTCCGATGGCAATATGAACAGAATCAGTTGAAAAAATTTGTAAAAATGGCTATAAACTGTTGTTTTGTGTCATTGTTGTTTAAATTCCTATAAATTTAATGATTGTTTAGAACCCTCAAAGATTCAAAGAACTGCAATCTGCGGGAGCAAAATGATGCACATGTAATGTTTGCTTAGCAGAAATACATTTATTATAAAATTCTAACCCTGCTTTTTTATAGTCTTCTTAATAGAAAATAAAGTTTCCCATGATCAAAATTTACAGAACCAAAAAGTGGTTTCCGACAGTTTCCCATGAATCAAATGCACGGAACAGAAAACTGGTTTCCGACAATTTCTGAAATATCCAGGCCTGAGTCAATGATGTATTCTGTTTCATAACACTCATGGGTTCTTTCCCTCAAAATTTATATTGTCAAGGGGCTAGTTCCTCAAAACCACAGTTAACTTAACCCCGGATTAAGGCAAAATTCAAAAATTAATTTCTTCATAAGTAAAGCTTTTTCATACTTACAGAATACTGATCAGATTTACAGCCCAAAAATTTTAGCCCAAAGAAAACTCCAGAAGGTAGCAAACAGAAACATAGATTAAAAAATTAACCCTAGGTTAGCACTAATCAGGTTTTGAGAAACTGAGCCCTGAAACACTGAACTTACTTATACTCTTTTCTAACTTTGTTTTAGATAGCTCAAGTTATATTCATACTAGTCTACCCAATAGGTAACTGAGTGCTGCCCTGTAGACAGGAAGTGCAACTTTATATTGTTGCTTGCAATAGGAGTCACCTAATTAAATCAACAAGCATCGTTTGGCTGATAAAGATCTGCAGACAGACTTCAACCTGCCATTGTTCATTTCCGAACAACGGCGAGCTAGCTCGGTCTGTATATAGAATATAATACAGACGGACCTCACCTTGCCGTTGTTCATTTTCGAACAACAGCAAGCTAGCTCGGTCTGTATATAGAATATAATACAGATGGACTTCACCTCACTGTTGTTCATTTCCGAACAACAGCGAGCTAGCTAATATATTCTGAGACAAGGAAAAAAAACGGGGAACTTGAATGATATCGTTGAATGAACACTCTTTCACTCAGTGAGTGTATAGAGTCACGAGGAAGAAGGAAAAAGAAGGGGGAGACTTGGACTTATATACTGGAAAGGCATGCAAGGAATGGTGGTAAAAAAAGCCGGTGCATCCTTGGTTAGAATTGAGATCTTTAGCCCAAATTAGAGTCGCTGCCTTGCTTCACTCGCTTCAGGCTCGCTCCGCTGCGGCAGCAATTAATTTTCTTTGTTGTATTAATTTTAAAGATTTATATTATTTCATAATTATTGTTATCGACTGGTCCTTTTTATCTTTCAACTGGATGTTTTAACATTGTTAACCTTCTTTCCTAGATACCTAATATAACTAAACAATTCTCCAACTTTATGGTGAGATTTGTTTTGCTTTTAAAAGGTGAGGGGTAGGTTCAGAATCTTAGTAAGTTTTATTGGTGAAACCATGCATAATGTTGCAGTAAGAAAGACAGAGCATTCTGAAT
The DNA here is from genome assembly GCA_026413305.1 of Hydrozoanthus tunicans. Lineage (NCBI taxonomy): Eukaryota > Metazoa > Cnidaria > Anthozoa > Zoantharia > Hydrozoanthidae > Hydrozoanthus > Hydrozoanthus tunicans. The sequence continues at coordinate 10,660 of JAOBAT010000019.1, forward strand.
CTGCCTGTCACCTTCAGCAAAACAAATCACACCATTTCAATTGGAGAATCGTAAACAGTAGATTATTAATTGGTAATTGAATGAGGCGTCGTCAAATTTCAAATAAAATCACTTGTCTTGTGGCCTGATTTTGAAAGAATTGCCCTCCCTACAGCCTAGCAATTAATTTGAACTGAACCAAAAGACAGGTGATTCTTTCGAAATTTGACTCGGTCTCAGTCAATAACCTATAATGATTTAGACTGTTTATTTGCCATGTGGTTGTTTCACTTTTTTATGATATATGGAAAATAATACAACTCCATGTGATAAATTTAACTGTTTCTGAAACTGAACCTGATAATTTTTTATTCTCATTTTTGTTCCAGTTTGATGATACTCTCTATTATCAGGATGAAGTTGATTCATCTTTGCCGGACTCAGAGGTATTGCATTTTGGATACTGAATCAGCTAGGTCCATTTAATGAGGGAGTTAACTTTATTAGTGGAGACTGGATAGTAACATTGTTTTAACGGGCAAAATTTCCCAGAAATTTTGATTTCACATTACAGTATGTTTGTTAATGGAGTAACTTGCACCACCTGGGTGCATGGGGCTGGCCCATCTCTGTGCTCTTTTTACTTTCTAGCTTTCATGTCATGATCATATAGGGTTTTTTTGGTTTCACATTACATTTGTGCAGTACGTACAAAATTAACAATTTGCACCAGGTAGGTGTGGCCTGCATTTGAACATTTAAACCTGCTGACCTGCCACATCTGAGCAAAAACCTACAATTTGACGTGCTTCCTGCTAAATTAGTTTCAAAACTGTTGGTGCGTCAGTGAGTATGTACAATGAGAGCTTCATTTATGATCATATTCCAAAAAGTTAGTAATTTTAATCTTCACAGTAAGGGTTAAAGGCAAACTATTAGAGTTTCTCTTTAGAATTTTTTCCAATGAATGGCTAATGCTCTAAACGTCTTTATAACTTTCTACAGCAAAGATTGCAACGATTATCTTTTTGTTGGGTGATCACAAGTTTAGCTTCTGTATACACAACACTACAGTTTCCTGACATTTTAAACTGAATCTCACTCATTAGACTTGCAAGTCACTCGTACTTGTTATCTGTGAGTCTACATGAGCCTTATGAATATTCCAAAAACGGACTCGCGAGTCATAGGTTGTACTCGCGACTCATTCTCCTGAGTGAAGGTTACATTACTCGCGGGTGGTAGCCTAGCTGCATTTGTGTTCAGGTTCTGCGTTTTTGGCTGATAAGCAAGGAATTTTAGTTTTTTAGAGTAATTTATTAAGTTTTTGTTTCTCCTAGCTACAGTTTATTATTTGTTGATCAGCCTCATTGACTTGAGGCTTCCATTCAAAAGGCCTCAATTCTTTGACTCCAGTATAAATCTGATTTAATTGTAACTCACCACAAACTTTATGATTTTTTGTGGGGAAATTAGTTTTATCAGTCCAGTGCCCTAGCTGTGTTGCATGAACATTTATTCACTTACAAGACACATGCTTGTAATTTCTTTTCCCACTGGCTGATGACCAAAGTAGTTCAAACAAATTATCAGTCACTACCACACGCTAGTCGATAATGTCTGGTCAGACTTTTTTTGATCTGGCTTGTCAGATAATTATTCCTTCACGGCAAAGAGTCGTGTCTGATTTTTATCTGAAACTGCAACACTCAGCTGATTTTTCATTGCAGACTAAAAATCGGGGCCCTTCAGTTCAAACATAAAATTGCCTAGTGTGTGGAGGCCATAACAGTAGCAATAAGGCTAGGTGACAACTGGATTATTGAAATTAAACAGGATTTTTTTCAAATTTAGGTTCAAAAATGATTTTAAAATGATTTTTTTTTCCTTTTCCCTTGCAGAAAACCAGGCGGGCAGAACATCTTCGAAGTAAAATTGAAAAAACAAAAGAGAAGATCAAACAGCTGCAAGAAGAGAGAGATGGTAATGTGTTACAAAAAATAATATCCTTTTAAAGTCTGTGTACAGATATAAACTGTTTTGGGGTTTTTTATAATAAGTTATCAACACCTCAATTTAAAGAGAGCAGTCCAATGGGCCAGCTTGTCATAAAGTAGCTTACACTACTCGTGAGCAGCCCCAATTTTTTTCTTAAACTGCTACTGAAGCCAATTTATCATTAGTACTTTTATAGCTGTAAGGGATTTTCCAACACTTCTATTCAATTGTAAATGAATAAAAGCACTTACTTGACCATTTTAAGACAAGATAACTTTATTGAGCTCAAAAAGTGATTACATGCAAATTGTATTTACATTGTTAAGTCCGTGAAATAGGTTTTCAAAATAGTGCTTTCAGTGCGAATAAAATTCAAAACATATTAGGGCGATTTACGACATCACATGGTTTAAAAGGACTTCAAGCTGCCCTATACTAGCGTTTACAGCAAACAAGTGAGTTAGTGACCAACATTATCCTTTTTGTTTTTCTAAACTAATTTAGAAGACGAAAACTTTGAATATTAACCGCATTTTTAAGGTTATTTTAGTCTGCCTGTTTTATATGTCAGTCTGAGACAACCTAACTTTCAAAATCTCCTGGGAGAGCATGCCTCCGGATCTCCCTGAGGCTCGCACCTTTAGCGTTTGTTTGAGGCAATCTTCTGGTTCGGTCGCACCCTCCCACGAAAATTCCTAGCTATAAGCCTGGACTTTCGTTTGCTGCATCTACCAGCGGTAAAAATACATGCTAATGGTTTGCCGTTTGGTTTCTTTGCACAGAAAGCGTCAAGGAGTACCTCCAGTCTATTGAGGGAAGCTTAGATCAACAAAGGTTTGACTTTCTATATACATCTTCTACTTCTCCGTACAGTATCAGTTCAATTTTAAGTTGATAGGTTTTGTGAATACACACTTTTTTTTATTAGAACCAGTAAATTTGGCAGAGGCTCATTGTTCTAAATTTTTTGGCAGTTTGAGCCTCAAGTTGTTCTTAAATAGTTCTTAGTTCTATGTGTGTTCAAATCAGAGAAAAACTAAGCCAAAGGTGTGTCAATTTACCCCTGAAAATTATTCCTAACTGCGAAACATAATTATCTTGTTTATTTTTTAATGTTCAATTAAAGGTCAAAGCTCAATAAAGTTAAAAAAAATTAACTATCGAGCCCTAGCTAGTTCTAAAATTGTTCTTAAATTTTCGCCAATCTGAGCCTAGTTGTTCTTATAAAGTTGTTCTTATAAAAAAATGTGTAAGAAACTTGAACAACCGCCAAAGACAAACTATGAAATTCTCCCAAGCTACTCGCAAGAGTGAAAATGGAAGTAAGTTAGGATAATTATTTTTTTAACTAATCATTTGCTGCAGTGACCGAGAGTTCAACTCGTAATTCGATGGTCGAGAGTTCGAGCACTGATCAGAACACTGTGTCGTGTCCTAAGCAAGACATTTTTTTATCTGACTCGTTCGGCGGTGCAGTGGCTGAGCGGCTTGTGCGTTCGACTCGTACACAGCCATTGTGTTGGGTCCTTGGACAAGACGCTTGATCCGAATTGTTTCAGTCAACTCAGCTGTATATGTAAATGCGTACCAGTTCTGCTGGGGGCTAACCTGCGATGGATTAGTGTCCTGTCCAGGGGGAGTCAAAGACTCTCTCCCAGCTACAGTAATAAGTAATACAGATAAGCTGTTGGATAAGCTTTTTAGTCTAACTCGGCATTTGGAACCACCTTCACTTTGAGTTTGCGTTCAGCTAAGCTCCCCAGCTCTTGAGGTTTGTAACTCGCACAGATCTTGTCTTGCAGGGGAGCGAGGTAAAAATAGAGAGAAAGATTCTGTCTCCTGTTATCTCGCTTTCCTGCAGCCTGGTCCCCACTAAAAAACCTTTCACAAACCCCCAGTTAATTCGCCCAGCTCTGAATATATGAACTCACCACAAAGAAACGATCGTTTATTGCGACCTCTATTAAAGAGCATGTAACGAGGGCGAATTCTGTAAGAGTTACTCACAAACCTCGAGAAAGCTACAAGTTAAAACCACGAGGTATAGCAGATGACTTTGAGCGACAGGGTGAGGGGAGAGAATTGGTGTAAGACTTAACAATTTTTTAACATTGGGCTAATAAAACTTTTGTTGCATTTTTTAGGAATAAATTACAGTTTGAAAAAAAGAATCAAAAGACAAATACCACAGTTAATAATTTGCAGAAGAAACTTGAGAAGTACCACAGAGCTTTAGTGGTAGGTGTAACATTAATTTTTCGAAAATCGTATGTACATGGGTACATGTGCTTCTCGTAAATTATTATTTAAAGAATTTTAAACCACGTTGGCCATTAACTCTCGTTAATTTTAATTTTTATATTAAGCCAAGTGATTGTTTGTGGGTTTTGACTTGTAATTTGTTACATCTGTGGTCAGTTCTTCTAGCCTCGAGTACTTTAATTCTAACCGGAAAAGTTCGATGCTTTATGTGTAGTGTGTTGACGGTTTTGAACAAGGGCCATGCAAATAACCGGAAGTTTAAAACGCGTTGTGGAAAGTAATCGAATTAGAAGGTCCTTAAAACGAACCGTGAAAACAAATAATTTTATTTGGCAGTGAGCGAACGTCTCAAGGGAATATTTCTGTTAGATTTTTTGGGAATAACTGAAAGAGTTTAGAGGGAGGTTTCAAGAGGGAAATTTTTGGAGAAAACCACCAAACCGTCCCCCCTGACCATGCGTAAGTGCAACTATGGTTTGGGGACGTTTTAGCAGTTTTGTATCAAGTAATAACCTCAAGATTAATTCTTTGCTTCCCTATAAATTCCCAAAACTCAAATTTCGCGATCGTAACGATCGTAAACTATGGACCAGCAATTGAAAGTCGCCAGAAACATGGAACAACCCCTCCTCCCCCCCTCCTCTTCTTAATGTGGACAATAAAAAACCGGAAGCACAAACTCGGGTTGTCTAATATAATTTGTTTAACCATTTTGTCAACAACAGGATCTGGAGGAACATGGCGCTACGTACTCCGGCCATAGTGCGAAAGAAGTATTAAGGTGAACGAGATATATAAGATAAATTATGTTACCGGTTAACAGGAAATGGGTGTGACCGACCGCGCTTAGCTTACCCCAGCCTGCCAGTGAGGGCTAGCCTGTTGACTTCTGATCGGTAGTTGCAGCTGTAGCATTGTCAGACTGGCTACAAATCAGCAAAAACTATATGTCTGGCTGATTTTATAACTGATTTAATGAAGGGCGGGGCTAAGCCCCAAAGGACCTGTGCGTTCAGGGTCTGGCTAAGTTGATCAAGTGTGACACCGTTTTTGCGTTAGCGTGTCAGAAATAGTTATATAACATAATTTTTCCCAGTGTTATTGGTAAATTCTCCCAATTAGAGCCCATACTTTTCATTGAACAAGTTTGGGAGAATTTCACTTTTCATCTTCAGTAGTTTGCCCTGTTGCTATGATTTCTCCCGGGAGAGGGGGGGCTGGGTACTCGGGTCAAAAGGGTAGGGGTGACCGTCGGAAAAGTCCCCAAAACACCAAAAAACACCAAGGCATAGACATTTTCCACCCTAGAAAATACCTTGTGGTTTAAAGATTACCCTAAAAATACCATTTGAAAGCTAAAATTTTCCCCAGAGTAGCTAGCAGGTTTGCGCTTAGTCCGCTCGTGTTTGCGCTGAACCTGATATGCAGTAAATAAAGGCGCGTTCGTAATAGGAGGTTCGCCAAAGGATTTTTGTCTTAACTTCTTGTTCAGTACGCATGTTCGCTAAAAGACGGAACTGCAAGAAGTCCAAAAGCTTCGCGTTCTCCAACCCTAAAAAATACTAGGCTCTTGGTTTAACAAAGGATTTCTTTTACTAACCCCTAAAATGTACCGGACAGACTATTTTAACCCGTAAAAAAATACGACGGTCATATACCTACCACCCCCCCCCGGAATTTCTCGTTACCAAACCTCTTCTGCTCTCATTACGTGCTACTGAGTGTAAGGAGAACCTAGATGTTCATCTCACTGGGGCTGAAAAGCTAACATGGTAAAACGCAGTTTCTTACTCGCGTATTCTACTCGAACATTTGTGCCTTCACAGGTTTGCAAAAGCTCTGCGTTTCAAATTTAGTTCTGCAAGCAGAAGGTTAAAACGGGCTTCGTGCCTCGAAGTAAAAAAAAAAGTGAGGAAGCATGTGTTTAGCTTATCCAGTCAATCAAGGAATATAGGAAAAATAGCGGATACGAGGGAAAAAATAATTCGAAGCAGCTTTATTAAAATTGTTAACCTTTCGTTATTGGAGCTCTATGCTAGGTTTTATTCAATATTTTGCAGGCAAACCCTCAGGTTTTTCAATATTTTCTGATGCTTACATTCGGTTTAGTTCCGTCGTCAAATATTTACAAGGTCATTGATCACTCTTAGTCTGTAACTCGTGGAAAGCAGTCGCGAGTTAATTCCTTTGATGGTTTTGTTTGGTGGCGAATCTGTGGTTACTCACAGCCATTTAGAATACACTCGTAGTTACCACAAAAGTGTAAACCACACGCAGGAAGGGATATTTCTTTTCTAGAATTAGTGTAATTTTAAATTTTAAATTGTATACAGGGTATAATAGTTTGTTTCTGTTGTACTCGTAATATGTCCGCGTTAATTGTGGGTATGTTTATATTCTTTACTGCCGCCAAAGGGGAAAATAACAAAGGAAAAAGCAAGTGAGGTTCAAAAACTTAAACAATGAACACTGACTCCCTATTTTGACATTTCGTGTCAGTTGTTAACAGAATTTAACACCGTGATGTTCTTATCGTCATTATTTTATTACATAAGTTACGTATGACACTTTGCTTTACATTATAACCTAATGCCTGATGCTTTTTAAAAGGGACTCAAGCCGTTATTTCAGCTATTTTTTACTTCGCGTCGTCGGCAATTTGTTGTGGGATTTGTGGAATGCCTTTCCTTTTGTTGGAATAAAACAAGCATTGTTTTAGATCTACCTCAGATCTCCATTATTGCTTGATTATTATTCCAATATGTTCTAGACCTAATTCTAGCGATGTTTTAATTATTGATTTTTGACAGTCTGACTAAATCGTTCGGTTTTGTTGTTGTCAATGAAAATACGAGACCAACTCTAGTACCTCGCAACACGTTAAAACTATCAGATCATAACTGACACCGAACGCGTTTTTGCTTTTTGCAAGACTAAAAATTAAGTGCTCAAAATTTCGCCTTCAAAATTGAGCAGAAACGATCAAGGCGCAGTTTTAAGCGGCAAGTTTTCCGTAGTTCATGTCAAAAATGCTCTTTAAACGGTTTCAACAATTATGGTTTTTGTTCGAACCAACTCTCACATGATATTTTTGTTCCCCAGAGGTGTGAAAGAAAATATTCGCGGGTTATCTGGGTAAGTACTTAGTATTAATTTCATTTAGTGTGCTGATGTTTTTGCTTTCCGTTTTTCACCTTAGTCAATATGTAAACGACTTTGAATTTATCGGCTGTTTATATATCGAATCTCGATTCTGTTGTTTTTGGCGAGCCTGGACATGTAACGTGATTGGCTTCAATTCTCTTGGTATAGAAAAGTATGGCCGCTAAATTATGGTGAAGAAATTTAGATTCTGTTACAAATGACACTTTTCTTGAATTTTATTTTTAACCAGACAGTCTTTTGCAAGCAAGAAAATGACAAACTCTTATCATTAATATGAGAATAAAATCTTGCTTTGCTCTGATAAATCAAACGAAAAAAGAGAATCAAAACGATCTACGCAATTACAAGAATATAAAATGGTATATTACTGAACCCATTTCTTTTTCCACTTCCTAAAACAAACTGCACTTGAACTGCCATAACTCGCTCAACTGGTATAAGTTCCGAATCTATCAGTAGTGTGCCGAAAAAATGCGCCAACAACAAAGTCAGTATGCATAACACTTAGAACTTTATATAATGTTAAATTCGATTGCTTAAACTGAAGATTAGATATTAAAGCAGGTAGTTTTTTTTTCAGCGATTTTATGCTTCGCGCTCTGAAAGACGCAGTTCGTGGTACTTGAAATTATTCTATGCCTCGTTTTGAAGCGCGAAGGACTAGGAACTAGTAGACCCCAAATGGCGGGTATTGCGAAAATTGTTAAAGATTTGCCCTAGCTATAGTCGCTTTAATTATCGTAATGGTTTTTTGGCAGTTGTTTGACTCCGTCTTTTATAAATTTTCATACACAAAGTACTTACTGTTACAGCTACCGTGTCAAACCGATAGACCTTTTTAAAAATGGCAGCGATTTTAATATTCTTTTGAAAATTTACCCTTAAGAACGCGGCTACCAAGGCTAACTTGAATGCACATTAAAGAATGTTAAAACTGCCGCTATTTTTGAAAAAGGTCTGTTTATAGTAACATTAAACTTCAAGCAGAAGCCAGAATTATCTGGAAGCGATTAGAGAAGATTGTGCGAAAAAGTTCGTTCGTTGTAATAATATCAAATCTAGACTTTTAAAAAAAAGAGGTTTATTCCTTCATAACTTTGCGCATTCGCTCCGTAGTCCGTTATTCGGCGATGTGTTGTGCGTCAAGATTTGAAATCTCGCGCCATAACCTCGAACTGCAAGCGTACGCATCGCGTGCACTTTGGTTTGCCAGTAAGAATTGATAGCTTTGGGCCGAATTGATTATTATTTAGTTCAGGTTAACCAGTTTTCCAATGAATGCCCTCTGTTAAAGCTTTGTTGTTTTTGAGACAGCCGCATTGTTTAATTGTACAGCAATGGCTTCAATGATTCAGAAATAAAAAGGTTTTGAGCACGCGCAAGTCTTTCGGCAAATTGTGTTAGACGGGGTAACTTTTCTCGAAATAATCTTCATGAATATGAATTTATACATGCAGAAATAAATTGTATGCGTTGCTGAAATTGAAAATACAAATCAGTTACTGTTTATCAGTACAAACCACAACTAAAAACGTTGCTTTGAATTGATTGCAGATTGAAGTTCATGTTACGTGCCAGATAATTTTAATTTTGTACTCAAAGTACTTTAAGTGAACCAGTAATTTACAAAAAACTGGCCGACAATAACTCGTTGACAATTTTTGAACAAGTCAGTGGTTGAGTTTTCTTTCTAACAGTTGAAAAAAGTTGGATTTATAATATTATAATTAATAATAATATTTAAGTGAATTTAGTTGCCAAGTTATTTGGGTGTTATTTTAACAACCGTTCCATTCTTCAGACCTTAGGTGATTTCTAAGAGCATCAACGGAGTTATTTCGCCAAACCTATTTGTGTTCCTGTCGGCTATTTCCTACTGTTCAAAAGCTACAGCTGCTGTGAATTTTTCCATTTGTTTTTTGGTTTTTTATCTACAGTTGGAAATTGGCGCGTCCACCAACCTTTCTATAGCTAAACAAAAAAACAAGGTTTATATAATGCGATTGAAAAAGAGGAACTATGCTAAAGGTTTTAAATTACATATCGTGGGCACTATATATACGGATAAATACAATTTTTTTGAAGAGCGACAATTTTTAATGCCCGAAGTGCATTTTTCACTGAGAATGTTTTTTTTTATTTATGTCACGTGGAGTCCTTGTAAACGCAAATAAGACAAACGGAAGTCAAAGAAAATGAATAAATGATACATGTCTTGTTACGGTGCGACTAAGAAACAGTCAAAACTTTGAACTCCGAGTCCCGTTTGCAAAATCAGAAATCTCGCCACTCGTTTGCACAGCTGTACAGCAGTTTGATGTCTCTATCCTTCTATGGCATCACGGGTTAAGCCTGCCCGATCACTTCCTAAGATACTTGTTCAAGAAGCGGATGAACCAGCGAATTTTCGTGTTACTTTGTCTCCAAAAAGCTCAAGATCGGGCGACTTTCTCCACAAGCGCAAGTCTCACGGATGGCTGTAAGTGTTTTTTCATTCCTAGACAATCCAAAACCGCTCTGTTCCTCAACCCTGAGTTTTTTTTTCAAACGATAAAGACTTACAAATGTGTTAACTAAGAGCTTAAGATGTCCTTGTTACAGTTACATTAACAAATCGTCATTTCAATGTTGATCGGAATTCTCTCATGAATATTACGACCGTTGCATATACAATCTTTATCAGTTGTACCCGGCAATACCTGATCTCATGCAAATAAAGAATATCTCAACTCGAAAGCCGGCGGTTGAAGCCTTCACAGTCACCATTCTTTTTACTTGCCTTCAAAGTTAGATTCAGTTGTGCTCAACAAATCAGCAAATTCCATGCCCTTAATCTGTAACTATCTTTAAGAATAATTTTATTTAAGAGGGAAAAGGGCCAGCCGTTGCAAAAATTTTACTGAAGCTATTCACAATAGGATTCTCATCGCTGATTACTTTGCAGGAAAGGAGATTGACTGTAACAACGTTAATATTTGTGACAGTCCATGCGAAAACCGACCTTTTTGAAGCACAAACGCGAACGCGTTTGAACGCGCTCCCCTTCATTTGACAAAAAACTCGGCGAACGAAGCAAAGAAACAAACTCGCATTCGAACGCACGAACGCGTCCGAAGTCAATTTTGCGAACGCAGCTCTTTTTTTAGAAAACGCAGTTCGTTTTGGGGAAACGCACTTCGTTTGTTGGCAAACGCGATTCGTTTTATGAAGAACGTGGTTAGTTTCACGAAGTATGTGACTCGTTTACTAAGTCAAGAAAACAGTAATCGGTCAGTTAACAATTGGGTTTCGCTGTTGGTTCGTTCTATTTGCAAGTCTTTTCACGCTATGAACTGAAGTAAAATGCCATCGCTTCGTTCACTTTTCAATGTATGTAGCGTAGTTTTTATCGGAATAGTGGCAAAGTAAAGCTTCAGGTTAATAATCAGTCCGGAAATGTGGGTTTTTAGTAGTATTACTGTTGTTTTGACTCAATAGCGGCCCTCTCACTACAGGAAGTTTGATGCATGCTTGTTTTTATTCCACAATAACTACGTTGAAGCTGCCCCAAACTCACCGATCGTGTAATGTTTTTATTCCAATTGTAGTGTCCTTCGTGGTTTTCGTACCTCTCCGAAACGTTATGCACGAACAAGCACAAATCGACCGAATATCGAGCTCATGGAGAGACGGATTACAATCAGTTATTGGAAGTGTTTTATTCTCAAGTTTTTGAAAGGGTCTTTAGCCAAGTATTGTTTGAGAAAGGATTGGAAATTTTTGAAACTTTTCTAGGTTGACCGCTTTGTTATAATGGCATGATTAATTTTGTGCGGTTTGTTGACACAATAACTTAATAGCTTTTCTTTTGTATTTTTGCTAAGGGAAGTCGCACATATCGGTTTGCTCCACGAGAAACGTCAATTTGACGTTTGGGGTGGGAGGTTCTCGAGCCAGACGTTTCTTCTGTATAAAAACGTGGAAAAATCGATAGTTTGCTAATAATATCAAATAGACTTTTGAAAAAAAGAGATTTATTCCTTCATAACTTTGCGCATTTGCTACGTAGTCCGTTATTCGGCGATGCGTAGTGCGTGAAGGTTTGAAATCTCGCGCTATAACCTCGAACTGCAAGCGTACGCATCGCGTGCACTTTGGTTTTGCCAGTAAGAATTGATAGCTTTGGGCCAAATTGATTATAATTTAGGTCAGGTTAACCAGTTTTCTAATGAATGCCCTCTGTTAAAGCTTTGTTGTTTTTGAGACAGCCGCATTGTTTAATTGTATAGCAATGGCTTGAATGATTCAGAACAAAGGTTTTGCGCACGCGCAAGTCTTTCGGCAAATTGTGTCTAACGCGGTAACTTTTCTCAAACCTATCTTCATGAATATAAATTTATACAGACATAAATTGTATGCGTTGCTGAAATTGAAAATACAAATCAGTTACTGTTTATCAGCACAAAACGCAAGTAAAAACGTTGCTTTGATTGCAGATTGAAGTTCATGTCACGTGCCAGATAATTCTAATTTTGTAATCAAACTACTTTAAGGTATCAGAATGGTTTTATGACGCAAAAACTTCGATTTTTTTACATTGACCCAACTTATTCTATAGAGATTTATCTAAGTAACTTTGAAAACACGTTCGAAAAAAGATCTTTGGTTTTCAAGATATGGGGAATAATAAATTTTGCCATGATGTTGCAAAGTTTACTTTCATTTCCGGAGTACTTAAAGCCTGCTGATATGGTGATGACAATTTCCTTTCACACATTTGCCGCGAAATGAAGCGTTGAAACATGACACGTCATAAAATAAAACATTCTTTTGCCAAAGAAGCATACCGTTATCGTTGGAAAGTCGGAGAGTTCGCATGTAAAGTTTTATGGTTGAACTTCTGATATTTATAAGCATTTGTCTTTCTGTCTTTGTTGGAGTTAAGATATTTTAATGTCGGGCAAGCGACAAAAAATAGCCCGCAATCGAGGAAATTGAGGAAAAGGAAAGAGAAAACTAGTTCTCTCCGGTGGCTTGTTTTAGCCGCGTTGGCTGTACTCATCTCCGCTGCTGAAATGATAGATGATGAATGCTCCGTCGTATCTAGTAGAAGCGAAATTTAACGATTATAGCGAAATAATGTGGTTAAAGGGCTATATAGCTATTACATTTCGTGAAAAACACAAAACACAACTCTATTCAAATTTAGGCGAAAGCTTGGCTGTCACGGATATTTTCCAATCATTTTCACATACCCGCAAGTAGCCATCGAGTTAACTAAAATAACGAACCGGAGGCGGCCTTTTGATACCCCACTTGTTCTTCTTTCTTTTTTTTCTTCTTCTCTTTCCCGTCTTGGAAGATTTTTGAGATCTCATGGTCGAATCTGTGTTCGCTCCGGCGGGAAAACAATGCAGATAGCCTAAAATAGTTCTGGCTTTTTGCATTCGCAGTAAGTTGACAAGGTGATAAAATTAAATGGGGTTTCATGTTTCTGCCGCTCAATACGATTGGATAACTTTCTAATTGCTTCAGATATCCATTTTGTCTTGTTTACACAGTGGAAGTCAAAAGCAATTTCTTTTTTTCGCTTTTTGTGGTGGTTCAAAAAATGCAAAATCGTGCTACTTTAAAAGGCTCCAAGTCAAAAAATGTTGGTCGCAACTTGCTGAAATTTTGTACAAAGATAGCCAGATACTTGAAAGAGAAAACAATACCTGCGCTTAACGATATTTTGCCTGGATTTGAAGTTACTGGCTTTTTACTGAACTTTTTTGTTTTGAGAAGGCGCGTAAACTTTGAAATGCGATAAAAAAAATAATGAAGTATAACCCGCAAAAGCTTGGTACCGTTTTGGTGGTCATGAGGTGCTAATTGACTTTGTTTGTAATTGATGTCATGGAGATGGAGCTCTTTGTTTGGAAATGCTTACCTCCGAACAGAGGCCTGTAAGACAAATAAGTTTTTGTCGTTTATAAGGAGACAAATAAATTTAACGGAGAAACTATTAAAGTTTCAGAAAATGTATACTTTTAGGGAAAAAACTATGCCGCGCGCGCTACGAGAGAAAAACTCACAACACACCTAAAACCGTTCTTTGTTGACAGTGTTTTGAGCAAGTCAGTGGTTGAATTTTCTTTGTTACAGTTAAAAAAGTTGGATTTATAATATTATTCCTTTTAAGTAAATTTAATTGCCAAGTTACTCGGGTGTTATTTTGACAACCGCTCCATTCTCCAGACTTAAAGCGATTTCTAAGAGCATCAACGGAGTTATTTCGTCAAACCCATTTGTGTTCTTGTCAGCTATTACCTACTGTTCAAAAGCTATGTACAGCTGCTGTGAACTTTTCCATTTGTTTTTTGGTTTTATATTTACAGTTGGAAATTGGCGCGTCCACCAACCTTTTAGCTAAACAAAAAAATAATGTTTTTATAATGCTATTGAAAAAGAGGAACTAAGCTAAAGATTTTTTATAATATATCGTGCGCACTTTTTTCTGGAGAGCGACAATTTTTAATGCCCGAAATGCATTTTTAACTGAGAAAGTTTTTTTTTATTTTGTCTTTATCTCATGTGGAGTCCTTGTATATGTAAATTAGACAAACGGAAGTCATAGAAAATGAATAAATAATACATGTCTTGTTATGGTGCGACTAAGAAACAGTTAAAACTTTGAACTCCGAGTCCCGTTTGCAAAATCAGAAATCTCGCCACTCGTTTGCACAGCTGTACAGCAGTTTGATGTCTCTATCCTTCTATGGCATCACGGGTTAAGCCTGCCCGATCACTTCCTAAGATACTTGTTCAAGAAGCGGATGAACCAGCGAATTTTCGTGTTACTTTGTCTCCAAAAAGCTCAAGATCGGGCGACTTTCTCCACAAGCGCAAGTCTCACGGATGGCTGTAAGTGTTTTTTCTCTCCTAGACAATCCAAAACCGCTCCATTCCTTCAACCCTGAGTTTTTTGTTCAAACAATAAAGACTTATAAATGTGTTAACTAAGAGCTTAAAATAACCTTGTTGCAGTTACATTAACAAATCGGCATTTCAATGTTGATCGGAATTCTCTCATGAATATTACGACCGTTGCATATACAGTCTTTATCAGTTGTACCCGGCAATACCCGATCTCATGTAAATAAAGAATATCTCAACTCGAAAGCCGGCGGTTTAAACCTACTCAGTCACCATTCTTTTTACTTGCCTTCAAAGTTAACGCAAGTCAGATTCAGTTGTGCTCAACATATCAGCAAATTCTATGCCCTTAATCGATAATTATTTTAAACTTAAATAATTATTTTATTTTAGAGGGAAAAGGCCCAGCCAATTTTACTGAAGCTGCCTATCGCTGATTACTTTATTGGAAAAGAGATTGACTGTAACAACGTAAATACTTAACAGCGTTGTTTAGATTTTTGCCTTCCGATTTACACACTTCCCTTATTTTGTTCTGGTAGGGTTTTTGGTGTGGGATCGTACTGTTTTTAATTTTAAAATAAACGTTTATTGTCATTTTAAAGACATTGTAAGTTTGTTTGTTGTTGAACGACCACTGCTATCGTGTCTTTAAACCCATCTAGCACGTTACAAGCAGAATAAATACATGCCTTAATCATCATTGTGATAAACTTTAGAATCCTAGTTTGCTATCTTGGAGAATTAAAGAATCGTCCTCAAGTTTGTGATTTGTTTATGAAGTATTTTTATTCTTTTTATTTCGACAGACTATACTTGATAATTTCGCCCAAAAAAACAGTTAGTTTTTTTATTTTTGCGGTTTACTCTGCAGCAAGTCAACAGCTGGAGCCCGAACCATCAAAATACGTCAATTGAAACACACCGTGTGTTGTTTTCTCCTTTAGTTTTCTCCTTGTAGAAGGATAGTTTTGATGCATGTTAAACGACCGATTTCACGTGAAGATTCACGGGTCTTCTTTTCTGCTTCTGCAAGATATACGCGTGGCTAGCACAGATGTTTTTAAAGCGTCAGAACTTGTTTTGATTAAAGCTAGAATTTTAGAAATGATAGCAGGTGTTGGCTCAATAAAGTAAACTCGCTTGTAAACCAAGATAAAGACGAATCATAGCTAGATCAATACATTCGGAGGACTAGCGAAGTTCTCTGTACTTATCAAAACTGTTCTTATGTCTACATGTACTCGTTTTATGAATGAAGTGTACGTAAAGATATCGGACTTTTTTTGCTTCTAAGGCGGCTAAACATGAGAAATCGACCAATTTCCGCTTCATATTTTGGGTGTTAATCTGCGTTTAAGTGATTTACAGTAACACCTTGCTATTCTCATTTTATGTTAATTTTGAACAAAATGTTTACATGCGATTATCTCAGTTTTATGTTTCCAAGTTACTTATTCCGTACAGTTCAGCACACTCTCAAGCTGTGTATACGTATAACTTTGTTCGTTCTTTGCTAGCATTTAGTAAATCAATTTCTTGTTTTATCGGTGAACAATCTATCTATGGCTGACAAAGTGTGTTGTCGAAAGCAAGTTGTGACTTGTCATCAGTTGAATAGACGATTGATAAACAAACTACCATCTAAACTAGTAAAGATCTAGTGAAGACCATGGTCTCGCTCAGCTCGTCAGAACACCCGGATGGCCGTATTCAAATTTCTGATTACCATACATACAAGTTCGATTTAATTAAAAGACTTTTAAAGTTTTCGTGTTCAATATAGTTTCATGTTATTCGATTTTGGCCAGCATCGAATTTAATTTCACGTAGTAAGCTCGTCAAAATTTGAAATCACACTGGTCAGTCACTCCACTGGGTGTAAGAATTATGTGACTACTTAGAATTGACCTTCGGTGGTGCCCTGTTGTCCAAAGGCCGATTAACATGCACTAAGAATGAAATGTTTAGTTTACGTTAATTTATCTTGTTTCCATCCATACAAAGACCGGTTAATTTTATATTGAATTTTTTTTCCGAGGAAAATCAAACAGATTTATGTAAGAAACATAAGCCTTTTCTCGGAGAAAAAAATCCTGCAAGAATTTTGGCTTAGTCCCGGAATAAACTTAACCAGCTTTTGAACAACCAAACCCTGAAGGAGTTTATTGTTATATATCTCACTGGCCCATGTAACTATCGTACTTTAAAAATCGCACATCAAGTTGTTTATTAGAGCTAAGTGGTCGAAGCGTAAATAGTACCTCAACGATCCGCAAGACTTAAGAGAATTACTTATATTTTATGAGTATGAAAGCATTTGATGATAGTCGAAATTCAGATGCCCTATATCAGATTGAGATTAGGGGGAACTGTTAACCTCATTTTGTTCTGTTTGTAGAAGCCAACTGTGAGATCAAAGCGCCTTTAGTTCTTCATTGACGTTTATTATGACGTCATAATCATCAAATGATGTCATAAAGGAATTAGCGCGCTTTCTGGCTCTTCGCTTATGTTAGAGATCCTGGAAATCCAAATTAGCTATAATAGTCTAACACTGAAATCCAGCTAGTCCTAAAACAAAGCTAAGATTGGAGAAAAGTGTTAAGTCAATCACTTCTCTTTAATGGCAATGGAAAGAACGATTGCCCAAATTGTATAGTGAGTTATCGAGGTTTTTTCCTTTCCTTGTATCTCCCCGTGTGAATCGGCGCTACTCTTACTCTTAATATTTTTGTTTGTTTTCAGTGGTGTGCGCGATGGTGTCATAGGGTGAGTGTTTAATTATTTTTATTCTGTTTTTAGGTGTTTTATGTTTTTGGCTTAGAGAATTTATCGCAAATGAAGTAATCAAGTGCTGTTCTTTTCGTGCGCCCGTTTGCTCAAAAGCCGCTAAATTTATCACTGGGTTAAAGAAAAAATTCAAACAGTTACACCATTACAATACAAGCTTTGCTTTGCTCAAGTTACAAACGCTGCATAGAACTTCAAACAACTCCTG
The DNA here is from genome assembly GCA_026413305.1 of Hydrozoanthus tunicans. NCBI lineage: Eukaryota > Metazoa > Cnidaria > Anthozoa > Zoantharia > Hydrozoanthidae > Hydrozoanthus > Hydrozoanthus tunicans. The sequence goes on from JAOBAT010000019.1 coordinate 27,962, forward strand.
TCGACCTCTGTCACTGGCTAAAAAAGGGAGGTAAAATTAATGAATTTAGAAAAATGTTAATATGTTGACCGCAGATTCAAAGCCAAGGCTTTTGTAGAGTTTGGAAAACTTAAAAACTATCAGAAACAAAAAATTCTGGAAAGTCAGGAAAAAAATCGGGTTTGCGCCTGCTATTTGATCTATTTCACCAATGAAACATTGAAACATATCCTGTTTTTGAACTGTGTGCACCCGTAACAATATAATTTATTAATTAATCTTCAAGTGCAATATTAACTGTGTACTAAATTTGATTTTCATTAGTTTCCGTAACATAACTCGTTTTTAGACTTTGTTTAAAAATATCGTACAACCAATCCAAAAGACTCGTGCACGCTACCGTTGATCGGTTGCCAAATTGCAAAGTACACACTGTTTAAAAAAACTGCCACTTTTATTGCACGGGAGTATCTTTTCTTTACATGAGATCGGCTATTTGAGGTCGCACTTGTAGCCCGCGGTTATTTGTCAGCCATTTACCGCGTGAACAATCCTCAAACCGCCAACCGTGCGTAGCTTACCCGCTTCGAAATTGTTTATACTCTACCAATAATCATTCTCACAACACTGGACAAGAAAACTTGTATGGTTAGCCGCTCAAATATTTGAACGATTTGGCTGTTTCCGTGTACTAAACGAAACGCCTAAAGCCGTCTGGTCAGCAACGTGTAAACCTATCCTAAATGAAGCAAAAGACAAGTTTCTGAAAAGTTTTCAGTCAAGCTTTCATAAGTTATACATAATTGCTAAAAACAAACATCAGTGGGAAGAACAGATAGGATCACCATGGTCTTCGACCGTTAAGGGGAGACAGATGAGTAGTGGCACACGTAACAAGCGCTCTTTTTAACTGTTTACTCCCTTCTGCGCGCGCATCTTACGACGTCATTAAGTGTACAGCAAACTAAATCCTTTCTTGAGCCTCCGTGCATCAGGCCGGTACCGGTATTTACCTCCCTCCCCCCCAGGACAGAGCGCTAATCAATCGCAAGTTAGCTCCTAGAAGGTGCAGGTAGTCATTTATTCTGTTGAGTTGACTGGAGCAAAAGTACCTTGACAAAAACACAATCCGGGGGGCTGGTCGAGAGTCGAACTCATACACAATCTAAGGGTTAGTGGTATAAAACACCCTAATCTCTCGTCCACTACTCTGCCGACAGTATTTACTAACAGGTGAACATGCATGTATAGCTTTGTAAAGTATTAGATTACCGCCGCCTGATAAGCCTAGTTGGTAAGGCGCCAGTCTTTCGTGCAGGAAGCCCGGGTTCGATTCCCGGTGCCGGACCTTCACTCAGGGTCTTAAAAAAACAACTGAGGAGAAGGTGCTGCCTTTGCCCTCACATCTGCAAACGGTTGGACCTTCGCGTCTTCTTGGATGAGGACGTTAAACCGTAGGCCCAGTCTCTCGATCTCCTATTGAGGGACTTAAAAGAACCCACAACACTTGTCGACAAAGAGTAGGATTATCCCGGTGTTGAAACTGAGGGCAATTCTTATGAAAATAGCTGTGAGCCGTGTAGAGCGGACTGTCTAAGACCCTCAATACCAGAGTCAACTGTAAACTATTGTTAAGCGCGTTTGATCATCTAACCTATGGAAAAGGCGCTATTACATATGGTAAACATTATCATTAAACACGAAGCGACCCAAGCACGACTTATGAGTGTGAAAAACTGAAGTTAAAAGGTGACTTATATATTTAACCAAACTTTCTCATGTCGAAGATACTTACAAAACTCCATTTTTCACCTAAAAAGCTTAACGTTATCTGTGTAACGCCTCCATAAATTTTTTTTTAGTTTTAGTAATTTTGATTTATTCACAATATTCTCCATGTTCCATTCAGTAATAACCCATAATTAGTGATCAAGCTATCACACCGATTATAGTTTTGATAACATGATTGAGAAGTCACGAATCAGTTCTTCCCTGATACATAGTTATATTATTTTAAAGAAATGCAAGGCTTCAAACATTTTATAAAATAATTCTACGATTTTGGTGTTTTTCGGGGTAACAAACCACGAAAGCTTAAAAAAAATACAACCGCAAACAAAGGTTATTTTTCTCACACACTGACGTATCTTGAAATACGATCTCTTTTTTCAATTATTTGGGTTTGGTTGACCTCTAATTGCTTGCTCGTTTTTAGAAAGGAAACCGTAGTGTTAAAAAGAGTGTTAACTTGAAGAAGTTTTCTGTAGAATTTTAAAATTTTTGTTCTATTTAACTGAGAATCTATTTCTGACCCTCTAGGGTTTCGCGGCGTTTGTGAAATACATTTTGTTCAAAAGGAACTCGATCTTCGCTAGTGCATTTACATTGTAAATAAAACGGATATTCTTCCTGGCAATTTGGCCTTCCGTTCACATTAAAACTCTCAAAACGATGATGTTAAAGGATACGTTGATGAACCGAGTATCACAATTTAGTATCGTTCACTTGTCGCCGATACGAGTTTTTTCGTACGCTCTGTGGAAACTTTAACGGTGAAAAACATTTTGTTAAAAAAGCAGTTCTCTTCATTCAAGAAACACCTGTGACAAATTTTCACTGTAGAAGAAATCTCTTGATGAATCATATTTGTGTTGTTTCATACCTGTTCGCAAATCATTTCATATTCGTCGCTACCTTGCTCAAACGTAACTCTGCGAGGATGTTACTAATCGCTTCTTTCGACGCCTCAGTAAAGTGAAAGCACCGTTTGCTTTCCGTATCCTTTTATCAAAAATTTGCTTTACATTAGCATTTTAGCATGACATAAAAACAAAAGTCTTGTTTCTTAACAGAAGTCTGCAAGCCTTCTATTGACAGCAGAGAAGCTGTGCAGATTAATTGTTTGCAGCTCAGTTTTGAAGACTACAAAAAATGTTCGAAAGATTTGTACAAATTAAAACAAACTTTATTAAAACTGAAAGAGAAATAGTGGCTAGAGTAATCAAGAAATAAAAGTTTTACACTAATTTTAATGAAAAAGGCCTTTGCAATCTTATCCAAGACACAAGATTAATTCAAAACTGATGACAACGATTGTGCTTGCATCCGCTTCGGAAACGAATAACCGGATTAATTTTTTTCTTGGCCATGGAGGTTTTGTAAACAATTAATAAAGCTAGAAACATCTTTAAAGATCTCGTCTTCTCAAAGCTTAGAGGCGTTATAATTGCCATAATAATCCCCCAACTTGCTATTATTGCCAATTATAAGTTTTATAATATGAAAATCTTTAAACTTAGCATTGAATGGGCAAATTATCTGTACGACCATTATAAATAACGAGCTAAGTTGACTTCCTTCGAAAGGGATGAAAATTGATCTTGATTAGCTTGCAAGTTGTAGACTAAAACATACATCCATCTTCATCACAATTTTGGCGCCATTGTTTTCATCGCAAATACCAGTTCAATCATCCTTATCGTTACTAACATCATAACGGTCATCATCATCACTGTTAACAGTACCATAGTCATCGTTATTATCAAGAAAAACAACAATAATTTTAACTTCCAAATCCACAACGACTACAACCACAACTAAAACTTTACCTTCATTGATTATTCAACTATATCTTCATCTATAGCGTCAAGTGTTTTCTAAGTGAAGGAGTGTTTGGGGCCTTACGGAAAAATTAGGATAAACGTTGTACGAACATGAGGCAATACATTACAGTTGAATAACAAATTATCTCTACCGAACAAAGTTTTTTAATTATTTACGTTCTCTTCATGTTGTTCCTTGAGTTTGGCAATTGGGTATTTTTTTCGTTGAAGCATTTTTACCGTTTGAGATCTTCCGGTATTAGATACGTTTAACTGTAAGGATCTCCGGAATGGGTTTAGGAAAATCTCACGACAGCTTCTGTTCTTTTGCCAATTAAATTGGTACAAACCTTCATAACTTCTACTTAGCCAAAGTCATGCACTGACGTCGTGATGACAAGAACAGTATTAGATTACAACCATTGACGTAAACTTGTCTCCTAGCTTTTGTCAGCCCCTAAACTAACACATGTAACAGACCGCTTCAGCTTTTACGAAGTAAAACTGACTTCTCATCATTTGTAAGAGTTAACCTTGTAAAATTTGCATCAAAACGTAAGATCTTGAATGCTAAAATGTAAGTTTCCCCCAGTATTTCCGTGGTCAGTTCTAAGTCAAAATAGATTTGAAATTGTGCAACTTATGATAACTTTAATGTCTTTTCCTCGCGTTGGATTAGAAGACACAAGTTGAACTGACACAACAAAGTACTGCAAGTATTTTTTATGTCAAATTTGAAAAGGGAATTGCTTTGCAGATCCATTTTCAACAATTTAGCAATTACTCAGGCTTTTTTTCAATGAACCACTAATTTCTTTATATTGTTTTTAACTAGTTTGCTATTTTGTGTATAGTAACTGTGGCATACAAACCAATTAGGAAAGCCGCAGTCCTGTCAGACGCAAACGTGGCTATAATTACAGTTCCGGTAAATACCCTGGAAATGCCAATTATTCCGCAAGAATAGTCTGTACACATTTTATTCATGCGGTATACTCATTTTTGTAAGATCATTTTTGATAAGAACATAAAGTTGAAAAATGCCCAAAATTTAAAAGAAATTTTCAAAACGTACAGAGGCTAACCGGCGAAAGCTTTTATTTTGGATCCTGCATAAGTTTATGGGGAAAAAATTTATCGCTTGGCTAAGGGGCTGATTGCATGATACCATAATGAAAGTCATTCCAGAATGAAGTTCGCACTGCATTCACGCGACAAGAACAGTCATAAGAAACTGAAAGATGGCGCGTATTGCACACTAAGTGTTGTTGGGCCATTAATGGCCATAACGGCAGTTTTTATAGCTAACAAGAGACCAAAGACTGCTTATTTGGCCTGAACGGAAAGAAACTTGGTAACTTCCAGAACTTTTTCTGTTTTTCGTCCCACTTTCATCGTAAAACTTTTTAAACCATAGTTTATTCCCTTTGCTGCACCTGCTAAACTGCTTTCGAACTGTTTTCCGCTATACGAATGACAATACGAATACAGTTTTCATCTCGAAACGCAGTTCGCTTTCAGTTTACATGATACCAGAATGAAACGTCGTTCCAGAACGAGAACTTCATTCGGATTGAAAACTGGAATGAACTCATTCTGGAACGACACCAACTTCGTCTCGGGATCATGTAAACAGATGCAGTGAAATATATGGCGACGGAATGAACTCATTCTGGAATGAAACTTGTTCCGGTATCATGTAAACAGCCCCTAATTTTCATTAATGCAACAAAATTGTTTAAGTTTAGTGTTGTGCATGCACCCAGTAGCTTGTTTTAAATCCCTTTTATTCAGTGTCACATTTCTTCGCCTAGGGCAGCGGCCAAAAAGTACTAGCCTATTTATGCTTCCAATTGATATGTACGAAAGGAAATAAACAGCCGCACACCCAGTACTAACATTTATGTTAATGTTTTAGAACACAAAACTGAAATATTTAAAGTATTTGAGAACATTTAAAAATTAAAGGTTCTTATAAAACAAAGAGTTAATACATTTCCAAAATCAGGGTCGTTGGAAGCGGAGGGGAGGGCTTCTCGTCATTATAGTTTCTATGTTAGAATAGTTTTGAATTAAACACTGACTGCGCTTCTATGCTACGCTCGCACCCTCACCCCCAATATCGCACCCCCCC
>JAOBAT010000020.1:0-11072 GCA_026413305.1 Hydrozoanthus tunicans
TAGTTGTGAGCCGTGTAGAGCGGACTGTCTAAGACCCTCAATACCAGAGTCAACTGTAAACTATTGTTAAGTGCCTTGATCATCTACCTATGGAAAAGGCGCTGTATAAACGCTATGGGCAATTTCAGTTGTTTTTGCGGTAGGAATTGAGGGTAAGTGTACAAGTCGCCCTCGTTTTCATAATCGTTGATTTTACTCTGCTGAGTAAGTGGAAACGATGCGTGTCATTTCTACTTCTCAACTAGCTCAGTTAGTAATTACCTCTGTGGCAGTACATGGTAGCAGTTTGATGTAGTACGTGCCGGTGTAGTCCCCGATGGCGTAGTCAGATGTCAACTGCCAGCTCTGCAGGGGGTATTCGTATGTCTTCTCACTTCTGAGTAGCTTCAGAGTGAGGCTTAGGTTGGGATGATCGCGTGACACGACCATTGACGTACCCTTGAAACCTGCTCATAGGTATAAAGTAAGAGTTGTCATTCAGTCAGCAAGTGTATAAAATCATGTCCAATTGTCAAAACAAAATGTCCCATTCGAAGTCCAAGACATTTGAAGTAAACAAACTCATGTGGCACGTGGTACGGTTTAAGCTTTGACGTCACAGAAGGGACTCATAGATTTAGAGACTACAAAACAACAATTAATTTCTTGAATTACAAGACCAGTGATCCTGAAACTTAACATGCACAATTATTTTACTAAAACACAAACAGGTGTTAAAGAGATAGCTTTTGTTTTGTATTTTTTCCCATTGGGTTCCTCCAATCCTTTTACGTCACAACTTTGATAGTTTGCATATTGAAAAACCTTAAAATATCTCAGCAACCAAAAGAGTTATTTTAATAAAAAAAACATTTATCTTTTTTTTTCAAAAACCTTTCTGACACACCTAGTTCAATGATGCTGGTATGTGCACTTTAAGAATTTTAAACATCCCTGGAGAATACTCGTCGATTGCAAACAGAACTTGGGCATGTTTACGGCTAGCTAAAAAAATTGCTCGTCAGTCTGTATTCAGTATCGTAAAGAAACGATTATCTAATAAGTGGGTTACTAATAACTAACAATACATCTATATTTTGCTCATAGTTCCTTTTGGTCACTGTACTAACGATGTTGACTACGAAAACGTCTTTAAAATAGCTGTATAATTACCTCTGATGAGCAAAGATTTTCAGCCATCCAAAGTAAGCAACTTCGCTTGGCTAGCGATCGCGAATCCAAAACAAGGGGCGTTACTTCGCAGAACTCTATGTACAGCAAAATGTATTGAGCCGCGCGTAAAGAAGAAACAAGTTTACCTTTTTTGTTTAAGAGAAACATTCCCTTGAACTTAGTCTTGGTCTTAAAATTCACAACCAGCCGCTTGTCTGTGTCGCGTACCGTAATACTGGCCAACCATAGGCTGCCTTTCAGCATTGACCCCTCCGGAGTCTGCACACCATCTTTCAGCAGTACAGCGGTGTCGTACTTTAGACTAAGCCGTAGATAGGTGACATAATCAAAATGAACCCATTCTTCTTGCCGAACAGCTGAACGATAAACATATGAAACAAACAGAGGGACTCGGATCGTAAGCTGGGACATGGTAATGTCACGTGATTTGCCATTCGTAATTATAGCCCCTCCGCAATATTGAGTCAACTCAGAAATGTCAAAGTAGTTTTCGAAAGACCAGAGGCATGACTCCAAATCGAGATTCTTGTAAAGTTGAAGGGTATTGTTTCCCCGCAGGCGTGAACTGAATTGGTATGGCCTTCCCTCTTGCATAGCACGAGAGGGTTTGGTGTCACTGGCGAGAAAACCAAACTTTGTAGTAATTTCTTTGTTACTGACAACGTTTGAGCATTTGAACTGAGCAACACGCAATACGCCCAAACCGAGAGCTTGTCTAAAGTCGCTTACTTTTCTGGTTGTAATAACGGGAATCAGGCCGTCCGTGTGAGGAATTTGAACTCTGATGTGCACCATGTTTGATTTTCCATCGCTTCTTGCCCCAGTAAACTTAATATTCACCACAAAAGGTTCGGCACCGGCATACATTTGACCACGTGACCGACAAATACCTTCTGTTTTGCTAATTCTAGCGGCTGTACTCATGGACTCAGTCCCAGTTCCCGTAGTTGAACTCACAGCTCGTGCAATGCATCGCAAACGAGAGCCTGGTACGAAGAAAGCACTATCAAGTGTTACGCGGTTTGTGTTGGCAAAGAAGGTATCGGGGAAAATATTTGTAAACACATCGGAGTCTGCAGATGCTATTTGCCAGCGGTATTCCGTTAGAAAGTTGTCTATCTCTTGAGTGGCACAGATTGAACCAGTTTCTGCATAACGCGAAAACTTGGGATCACAGGCCTGGAAAAACAAGTTTTGAATTTAAAGGGGAGCTAAACCCTAAAATCAAATTCGTATCGATATTTAAACATTTTTTTCTCGTTTCTCGCTGATTTTCCGAGAAATTCGAGTTGAAACACGTTTGGTGCCACACTTTACCGGCGGCTCAGAAATAGGGGGTCAGCGGAGAAAGAGTTTGGGTATGACATCAAATATGAGGAAGAATTTGCTCGAACTGAAAAGATTTATAATTAAAGTGAGACACCGCACACAACTTATATTTTTGCTCAACTCTTGACTGTGTAAGCGAGCTTATGACAACAAAGACAGTTCAAGTTTAAATCCTACGTTACACGTTACATTCGTTTACCGCTGACAAGTTGGCAAGCACCCACGTTCAACGACCTTAAACACGCACAATCAAACTAGAAATTTTTGGAAAATCAACGCGACACGAGAAAAAATGTTTTAAATACGGTATCTACATCTTTAAGGATTTTATTTAAAAAGGTTGATTTTAGACTTCTGTTAACCTTTAAAGTTATTCTTTGTGTAACAGTAATGTTCTCAAATAAAACTTTGATTAAGTCTATGTCCATATCAGAGGCTCAAACTTGATAGTTTTGTACATATAACTAATTCCAAGCAATTTAGTTTGATCAGTTTTTTGTTTGAATTTCCCGCGCGCCGCCTTTTTGATTTGTGACGTAACTTGGTTGGAGTGCCAGTCTCCACTCGCGATGAATACACAGCAATGAAGGAGAGGGGGTCTGGCACTGCAACCACATTATGTCATAATTCAAAGTAGCGGCGAGCGGGATAATCAAACCGAAAAACTGATGAGAAAAAACTGTTTGGCGTTAGTTGTATGCACAAAAATATCAAACTTGTGCTGTTAATATGGACACACACAAATTTTGTAGGAACTTGTCATTTCTGTATGCCTACAGACCCTTATCACATAAGAATATTTTTGTCAATCTTCATTAACTTTGAGAAAAACACTCTCATCGTGTGGTATTCACAAAGCGTAACTCGGACAAAAGAGGAAGCAAACTAATTGCGTAAAGCCTAGTGTTCTCGCAAGGCCAAAACGCGCTCTATCACTTTCATCCAGTGCCCTGTGGCTTTCAAAGCCTCAACATTATCATCATAATGAATTTGTAGTCAAACTACAAGAAAAATTGGTGTTTCAGCTCAATATTTTTCAAGTTATTGAGCATTTTGAACAACCACTCAAAACATATAATATAATAACTTTAATAACATAATGCTGAGCCAAACGTCAGCGATTTCAGTGCTCGTTTCATACTGCTTGCTTTGTAAGAGTGCCGATATCAGAGACAGCTGTCGTGTTCTGCGACAGGGCACCCTGTCGTTTGTTTCACCTGGCTAAAACACTAAAAGCCTTAAGCATACCGTCACACAAATAGCTGGATATCCTTGAGGCAGCCCGTTGTAGGCTTTTGGAATGTCGTCATACTGCTTGAGTGACACCACTTGAGGAGGGAGAGGGAACGTCGCGGTTCCACTCAACTTCACCTTCTCTATAAAAATGACAAGCTTTTTCCTCCCCAGGATCGTCTCATCATTTGTGTCTGATGCCAAGCGCAGCGAGAACGCCTGCCGGATTTGTCGGTCGTTATTATTAAGGATTTTAACCTTGAGGGAGTGACTTGTGGTATTTCCCGAAAATGTCAACACCTAAAATTTATAAATATTACAGTTGATTTATAATGCTTCTTAAAAACATAACTTCAACAGATTCTTGTTTCGATCAATGTGATTATCTTCAGAGAGGTGAAACTCTGACATGCTGTGCCGGATCAACCAAAAGCAAGTACGTGTAAGAGAAAATTCGGTTTTCATAGCGTATCAGAGTTTCACCTCTCTGAATATGATCACAAAACATAACTTCATTATACCTTATACCGAGGTTTACATTAAAGAACATGTGACACGAAATCAGTTTTTCAATTTTCAAAACGTGTACTACAAAAAACTTTGGTTTGACAAGTTTGAGAAACGTTAGATGAAAGTACGCCAAGATACAGCGTGTATAAATTTGAATTTTTCCCACTAAAAGTGTCCCCTCCAAAAGACCAACAATGTGACGTAACAGGTCATGTGCTTCTCGCCTCAGTCCATTTAATATGGTGCCACGAAGTAAAAAGATAAATCGGTTTTAAAACATCCGTAACTGCTACAGTTTTCGATAAAAACTCTGTTTTAAAGTCGATTTTGAATGGACTGAGGCAAGACGCACGTGACCTTTTAGGTCACATTGTTGGTCTTTTGGAGGGGACACTTTTAGCGGGAAAAATTCAAAATTCTACACGTCGTATCTTGGCGTATTTTCAACGTATGTTTCTCAAGCTTGGCAAAACAATGTTTTTTTATAGTTTACTTTTTTAAAATGTTGAAAAATTTACTTCGTATCATATGCTCTTTAACCAAAAACATTCATTTATAACATTTCTGACTGGCTTAGTCAAGGGAGAGACAATTACAAAGACTAAGCACCGTGGGAACGGCAAACGGCAAAATGCCAGCTCGCCTTATGCGTTCCGTCCTCGACGCTCCACGTAAAAGGGCACGAGCCTGGGGACTAGTTTCCAATCTAACGGAACTTAAAAATCGGGAACGGTGCATGACAAGCGCATGTGTTGCGCGTCCAGGGGGAAAATACCCGATGCTTAATCTCTCTATAAAGATATTCTTCTGCTTAGCTGTTAGCCTGATGGATCGATCACAAAAGGTTTTAGCATTTAGCTCAGCTGACCAGCACTATCTAAAATAAACACGAGCTTCTCAAGATTATATGAAACACTCCTATTACAAAACTTTATCTTTAATGCAAGAATTTTTAACTTCATGGAAATTCAAACCAGTCGAGGCCAAATTCACGCATTTTAAAGGTAAGAAAATCAAAAATTTCTACCACATTTTGCGTTAAACTCAAGCTAGAAAAAATAACTTTATACCTCATTAATTGGCTCGTAGTCTTTCCCCGCTTTTGATGAGGCGTCGACTGTATAAACGCGTACTCGGGAGCGATGCGCGGGATCACCCGTTTTATACACAGTGACCAGCGCGAAGGTGGCCTGACCTTCCAACACGGGCTCCTTTACATACATCCGGGACTCAGAGAACTGAACAACGGGTGCTATGATAGATCACAGCAGCATTAGCACGCTAAACATTTGCGCTTTAGGGTGGAATTATATCTCAGTTCAATTAACCTCTGTTTTAGGAAGAAAATCTCTTGTACTGTCGAACAAGACTGGAGTGGATTCGTGCAACATTTAAACTGCTCTAACTTAAGAATTTGTTTCACTGGTGCAACAGGAACAATCTTTACAAACTTAATAGAGTGCGGCGATAGTCTACTTTTATACCTTACCGAACAGTGCCAAGTCGTTCAAAAGGCAATTAGCCTGGTTTAAAGTTAGTCTGCTTTCGAACAATCGGCCCCAGGGATAAAACACACGACTATTTCAGCTGCAGGGCTTGTAGAAGCATGCTCTCCGAATAGAATAATTCTATGTTTCTAGAAATAACTGAGAAATGTTTAAAGGAATCCCCCACTGTAGAACATTCTCGGTCTCAAATACAATTTTTGTCAAGTCTGTGTCCACATTAGCAGAGCTCTTAAATTTGATAATCCTGTACCTGATAAGTCTAACGCCAAGCGGGCTGGATTTCCCGCGCGCCGCCATTTTGAAAATTGACGTGTTTCGCCAGTAGCAGCGCCAGTCTCCACTCTCGATAAACACAAACGCAATGAACGGAGGGGAACTGGCACTGCAATCAAAACACGTCACATTTCGTAATGGCGGCGTGCGGGAAATGCAAACCGTAAAAGTTATCAAACCCAAGCAGATGATTTGGACGCAGACTTGAGAAAAGTTTTGTTCGAGATCAATATTGTTATTCAGGAAAGGAATCCTTTAAAAGTAAAACACTCACTATCCTCGTGGTCAGCTATTTCAACAGTCGTTTCGTTCACGACACCAACACAGGATTCTTTATCAGTATCTCCAAGAACCAATCGGAAAAACTCTTGGCCTTCAGATACGTCATCGTTCTTGATGATCACACTGCAGTCCTTACTGCTCTCCCCAGGCTCAAATTTCACTATCGACTGCGCGGTTCTAGGCCGCTCCACAAAGTCCTCCCCCACGCGTGCTGAGCTCTGGCGTGTGTAACACCTGACCGATGTTCGCAGGCTCAAGTCGCCCGTTCGCACGAGAGCAGCATGCAGGACTCTATCGCTTTCTTGAACTTGATAGGTTGCGGCCTTGAACTGTACAGTTGGCTCTGAGTGTAGCAAGAATGAAGATTAACGCGACATTTTTGTAAAATGAAAACTTTATCAGTGCTTTTCCGGCTTCTTGTTTGCATGGAGAACAATTCAGAAACGAATCAAATGATTTGAAGGAAATTACGTGTGTACTTTATGAACAAATTATCATCAAAACGTGGGACATAAATTCAAGTTTTCCAGTTTTTTAATACTCCCGTGATAAAGAAAGTAAACATTTTTTCTGCGAAATGATCTTGTTCGTTATTACTGTTATAAAGCCAGTTATTCTAACGATTCTTTTGTCAATTATAAACTGATGTCTCATGCATGTTCAATGAAGCTTCATATAACAAGGCGCTATTGTGATAAGTTTGTCTCCAGACTACTTACTATCTGAATCGTTGTCTGTTATTGTGATCCGAGTCTTGTGTGGCCGAGCAAGTCGCGCATTTATTGGAGTCCTTAGTACTAGCTCGAAGCTCTCAGCTCCTTCCAGCTTTGGAGAACCGCTGTCATCTATGATGCGTACTCGTACCGCCTGGGTAGTAACACTGGCGGGAAAATACACCGCTTGCGTTACGGGTTGGTAGTCCTGGGCGGCTGATGGAGCAAAATCATAGAAGAATATACTCAGGCAAATAAACTGGCATTCTCCATTACGCAGTGGCTTATATTTATAAATAAATTTAAGGCGGTCACACACTAAACGATTTTTTGTCTGAAGTGCCCCGATTTTTGTCTGGTATGAGTCTCACATGATCGTAGCTCACGAAAAACTAACCGAATTTTTGTCGCGAAATTTATCGGTCCAGCTTTTGCACACAAGTTCAGCTAAAAGTTTCCATGTGTAACAACGGGTTTAGTTACGTACGAGACAAAATGTAGCAAGTTTACTTAAAACACAACCTTATCGCAAAATACTCAAAGCTTTTATCGAGACATGGTCTGACCTCAGACAGGTCAGGAAGACTCGTATTGGTTAAGAAATGCTGACTTATTTCTCATCCTATAAACATGTACATAATAATCACGAATCTTAGAATATAGAACCTTCGAAAGCAATGGAGCATGGTTCGAGATTTCAGGAATCGAGTTATGAGAAAAAAATGAAACAAAATACAACGGGTTGGGTCTGTTCTCTACTAAAAATTATAACTGAAGTTTATTCAGCAACTTCGTCATCAGGATCACTACCACCTCAATATCTTTGCTGTTTTAAAAAATACCTTTGGCAGAAACTGGGTTGGTTTGCCTCGATCTGATGAAGGCAGATGAAGCCCTTGAAAAGTCTGTTCCAGTCCTTTGTAAAGTAACAATCAAGACTCCGATTCCTTCATCAACAGAATAGTGCGCCTTGTCGAATCGAATCTTTGGCTCTGGAAGGAAAAGTTTAAAATTTCTTTATTTTTGTTTATTAAGAAGTTGTTGTCAATCACACCCAGTCTCCTCCGCAGCTATTCGTTTTTTCAGCCCATTCTCCTTTCCGTCATCCCTTCGACGGAAACCGAGAGGAGAATGGGGCGAAAGGATGAACTGCTGCGAAGGGAACTAAACCTCACTGAGTTCAAACACATTTTCCATGGGAAAGTTTTATGATAAAATTTGAACTAAACAGAAATTTTTGAACAGTTTGCTCTCATAAAATTGCTTTTTACTGATTCAGTCTCTGAATAAAGTACACTACATATACCTAGGATCGAACTAATGGCGGAACAGCAAGTATTGAAAGATGTGTATCTTCCAAAAGACTTATCAGAACACAACTTGTTTTCATATTTATATTTACTTTATACTTTTTTTCAGTTGTGCAGATAATTAAAACACAAATGGTTATAAAAAAAAACTGTCAAGACTAAAACAATCAGTAAAAACTAAAAGCACAACAAAGTAAAACCCTCCCCTCCCCCACAATTGCTTTGTTTGACCGAGGGCACTCACCGTCTCCCTTGTCGGGTGCGATGATAACTGTGGTTGTGTTGTACCTCTGTCCAATATGGCTTCCAAGATACGGCAGTAACTTAACGTGGAACTTTTCCTCTTCCTCATACAAAGAGTCATCTATAATGATAACTTCACAAGATTTTGTCATTTCGCCCTAAAGATAGAAATTCATAAAAAAAATATAGACTTCATATCATCCACGGTTGTACAACATTTTTGAACTCAAATAAAACTTAAGTTAAGTCTGTGTCCATAACAGCAGCTCAAACTTGATAACCCTTCACGTCATTCGAACGCCAAGCACATTAGTTTGATCACTTCCAGGTGCATTTCCACGGTCGGTTTGAATTTCCCGCGCGCCGCGATTTTGAAGTGTGACGTGTTACGGTTTTAGTGCCAGTCTCCGCTCCCAATAAATACAACAGCTGTGAACAAGTGGGGGTCTGGCACTGCAATCGTATCACGTCACTAGAGCCTGTTATCATTATCTGGGGCGGATACGGGGGGAGGGTGAATTTGGTGGATTCACCTCCCCCCATTTTTCACATTACCGAAAAATAAGTAAAAAACAAAAAGATACCATTTATCAGTAGTTTGTCACTGAGCGTCGACAAAACAGGCAAATATTCGCAAGTTTACAGATAAATCAACGACTTTAGGGTCCGCGAAATACTGTTATTGATGTGCAAAGAATATAAGCAAAACGCGGTGGGCTGAAAGGCAGTCAACACTCACACATTTATAATGGCATTAGCGTTGAAATTGACGTAAATATCCACCCCCATTTTTGAAATCCTGTATCCGCCCCTGCTCTTTTCGCCTTCTTCTTTTGTTGTCCGGTTTTGAAATGCAATACAACATACAGACGTTCAAAACATTCTAACTGACATCTGAAACACTGAAGAATGTGCATGGTCACGGTTCGTTCAACACAAAACAAAGCATCTTTGTACATTCATTGTTTTCCTCTTTTAGGGCAGGTAATTTAATTAACCAGTCCGTATTTTAACTATGCTGTAAGGGATCTTAAACAACGAGGACAGCAACATCAACGACGATGGCTTGCAAACACAACACTTCATCTTTCCCTTTTTGGTCACGTTTGCTTTCTCTTTTGTCCAAACTCGAGTTACGCTTTCTGAACAGAATAAATCGTAAAGAAAAATGAAAATCGAAAACATATTCCAGTAGGTCGTTTTCGTAATCGTAAAACATTTAAAAATGAACTTTTCAAGTTGTAATCTTCAAGACGACGGCGTGCAGGTGACCTGAAAGGTGCGTTCCAAAGTGCAGCAATTGTATTCACTATTGAAGGAGAAATTATTGATTCAGCTCAGAAGAAATTTCTGAGTCACTGACGGGAATCGAACCCGCAACCCTCTGATTATCGGTCAGATGCTCTACCCACTGAGCTACAGAGACTCACACAAGGTGCCGAGTCACTGGTTGAGTTCTTGTCTATTCCCGCTCGACATACGTCTCGCAAACTGCTCGCTCGATATGTCCAATAGTACGTTGATGCTTGCGCTTCTATTATCAAACGGTAATCTGAATCTTGGATATAGAGTTGAAGAAGAAATCATTGGTTCACAAGTTGAAAGCTCAGAAAAAATTCTGAGTCGCTGACGGGAACCTCTGATTACCGGTCAGAATATTCAACTATATATCCAAGACTTAGACTACCATTTGTATTCACTACAGTTTTCCGTCGTTGTCGTCGGCAACGTTACTTAAGCTCCCTGTTATCAAACTTGAAACGGAGTTTGTTATTAAACAACTTGTACGTGACGAGATTATGCCTGCTCTCACATACAGTATATGGGATGCCGTACGTAAGATGAACACCTATGAAACTGTTAACATCTTCTACCTTGTCGAACTTAACGATGCTCGTCCTATCCCTGGGTCGGCTAATGAAGTCTGAAAATGACGTAATCGTCTTGGGAGGTGCCCCTTGCGCCCATCCTGAAATCGGACAAACAGTCATTAGGCACTAGGTATATACCTCCCGGTTATAAGTCTACGAGTGGCGTGTTTTGCAGTTAAACACTCATATCTATAAAATAAAGTAAAATATGTGTTTCTCTGTCGCCATCGCTTCTCAAAATCGGTGCTCTCACAATACCATACATAGAATACATGTGTAGCAGTGATATACCTGATGCCTTTTCAAAGTCAGTGACACATAGAACGCTCAAGGCATTGTGGGAATCTCCTCTTCTCTTCAGAACAACAACTGCTTTCTTGTCCTTCTCCTCGACCAAATATCGGGCATGCGCGATCTCAACTTTAGGTACTAGAGAGGGAAAAAGATTAAGTACTGTACGGCTGCAAAGCAAACGGTTCTTATGGCTCCTGTACCGACTAGTCGAGCGGAATGTCATCGGGTTGTGTCAGAATGAGTCACAGCACACACACAATTCATTTATTCTGTCTTTACAACGAATCGCAGTACTCTCAGGTGCCAAATAAAGGGGGGGGGGGGGGGGGGGGG